>VWYH01002916.1:1051734-1126265 GCA_013399365.1 Pampusana beccarii | reverse complement strand
TTTTTTAAGGTATCAGAAACCTTGAGATGAGAGTTAGAACAGAACTGGTCCCCTCATGGAACTTTTCACTTAAATTCACATATAGGTAGACTGATTTTCAACAGTTATATTGAGGGCGTGAGCACTCTGTAGATATCTCCAGGGCCTGAACAAGGATGGAAGAAAGGTGGAGTGGAGAAGTGTGTGGCAGAAAGATTCTCTTTTCTGAAATCCAGACATAACTGAAATATTTCAAGCCAAATATATATATGGATGCATACACATATATATACCTGTAATGGAAAGACTGTTTTTCATGGCTGTCTTTGAAAATACTGATCTAAAAGTTTTAGAATGTAACTGATTCAAACCCAATTTAAATTAAGTAATATTTAAAGGAAATTCTCAGAAAAATTTAATCTTTCCACGAAAATATAGTCTGCCCTAAACTGAAAAAAAAACCCAACAAAAAACAAAACCAGGTTTACAGTTACTAAAAACTGACATTGCTTAGCCAAAAATGCTTCAAAACATGGAAATACCTGGTAAGCAGCTGGAAGAAAAAATAAAAAAAATCGAAACTTCTTTTGCACTTTTAAGTGCCTAATGACAACTTACTGGTAGCAACTGGGAATGGGAACAAGTTAGATAGTGACAGACACCTACCTAGAAGACCAAGAAACAGAATTTGGATTCTTGTATCTTCTAACACTTGATGCCTCTACTGTTAAATCCTCTAAATCTTTGTTGTTAATCTGAATCCAATACTTTAGACAAGGATCTATTTGTCACTTCAGAGATAATGGAGAACTCCTAGAAGAGAGGTTAAGAAAATCTATTGAATGCTTACTGTCTTTTTTTTTTTCCAGTCATAGTAGCATGGTATATACTTATATGAACCTGGCAAACAGACTAGGTAAAGGACACTTCTGACCAATTTCACTTGCACTCATACTCTTCCAACCAGGATTTCTGTAGAATAGAGGATTACTCTCAACTGCTGACCCAGGCATTGTCATGGATCACCGTATCACAGAATCACAGAATGTTGGGGATTAGAAGGGACCTCAAAAGATCATCTAGTCCAATCCCCCCACTGGAGCAGGAACACCCAGATGAGGTTACATAGGAAGGCGTCCAGGTGGGTTTTGAACGTCTCCAGAGAAGGAGACTTCACAACCTCCCTGGGCAGCCTGTTCCAGTGCTCTGTCACCCTCACTGAGAAGAAGTTTTTTCTCATATTTAAGTGGAACCTCTTGTGTTCCGGCTTGAACCCATTACCCCTTGTCTTATTGTTGGTTGTCACCGAGAAGAGCCTGGCTCCATCCTCGTGACAGTCCCCCTTTATATATTTATGAACACTATAAATAATATAAAGAAACACTATAAACACTTTATATATTTATAAACATTAATAAGATCACCCCTTATCATATGATTGTGTAGTCTGTAACCATTAGACCCGAATTTCCCTAGACACAGATATACCATTCTACAGATTCCAGTTTCTTTAGAAATTGAGAAATTCTCATTTCCAGGGCTACCTGTTTCTTTACTTTCCTTCTTGTATATTCTGATATGTTCCAAGTTTACGTATTACATTACAGCTACTGTAATTTCAATGTGAAAAATTATGCTTCAAAATTCTCATTAACAGTACATGATATGAGATGACATCTACATTTACAACATTTCAACACCAAGAATATTTGACTCCTAAGGATCTAGCTGTGGATTGGGCCAAATACATGGTCCTTTTTCGGCAGGAGTACGTTCAGCTCCATCACTGCAAGATGGCTTGTTATCTTGCCCAGAGTTGTTACCACCAAAAGAAGAAAGCTGTTCAATAAGACTTTGATAAGCTAGTCACAGAATTTTTGACACTAATTCTCTGTTCATTGGCTGACATAAACTGTTCCCAAACCTGCCCTCTCCATTGTGATAGAAACAATACATGCCACCTGGTGCAGTTAAGGAGTATTTTGTCAGTGTAGATTGCTTCTTCTGATAATCAGACCAGACTCTGCCATCAAGACTTCCTTTTCATCAGGGTTTGTAGACTCCTCACAATCCTGAAGAACCATCGAACTAACCTTTTCTTGTTTACCACCTCCTTCCTGGTCAGGCAGCATTTGTCCTTTCTTTGGAAGGCTCAGTCATAATTCTGAGATTCTTACTGTCGTCTGAAAAGACTTCTCTGGAAACTATTTCCTAGCATTTGTGCCTCCTGGTTGAGCACGTGTTATGGTTCCTTCTCATCTTCAGAGTATCAAGAAGCAGATTTAGAGATAGTGGCATTTTTAGACAAGTGAGACACTGCAATTATCAATTTGGAAGCACAGAGGTGATGCCTCTGCCTTCTCTGCTTTGCAGCATAAGGTACAAAAGTTTCAGTGCGCTGTAGACCAGCAACCTCTCAATAACAAAGGATGACATTTCCCTTCTGTGTGAAATTTCCAATATTTGCTCAAACAACACGCATTGGCTTAGCCTCAATGTGTCAGGATTAGGTTGGATTCAGAGTGCCTCGTTCTCTGTTTCTTCCTTTTAGGTTTCGAAACAGCTGGGAGAAATACATTTGGAAATTGCCTTTGATTCACTTTCTCTGGAGCAGCTCTGGAGCACAAGATTTATTTCTTGATGGTTGCTTTAGAATATTTTGGGTGAATATTTTTGCTTTCCCAAGGAGACTTTCTGTTAAGTCTTTTAAGAGGTAGCTGCTAAAATATGTATAACACCTTCTATTTGGGGAATGTGGCCTTATACTCAAACAGATGTTTGAAATACTACAGATAATTCATTTTTTAATTACATATTGGGGATATTTGCTTTCTATATGGTTGTCTTGCTGCTTACTGCTATATTAGCTTAATGTGAAGGACTATTTTTTTTTTATAATTTATTTTGTAGTGTGTTTTAGGCTGTGCAAAAGCCATGACTTATGGTTTTTTTTGAGATAAGAAAGGTAAGAGAAATTTTTGGAAAAGGAGGTGCTTACTAGTCATCTTCTTGTCATTACCTCCTGTTTCCTACTCTACATCCCTTCCTGCCTTCTTTCCTTCCCCAGACCAAACAGTTGGGTTTGTACATTCTGGTTTGAAGAAGCTGGTTGTAAACTTGTTCTGGATAGACCTGGGTACCTTAGAGTCATTTGTACTCCCTGTCTCCAGACCATGGAGCTGTTATTTAACTAATGTGAGGAATAGCAGTGGTTGTTTACAGATGGACTTTGGAAAGGAGAAGAAGATTGTGATGGACTGAATTAGTAGTAAATAATGCTCTCCATAGAAAAGTGGTTCTGTGATTCTGTGAGAAGGACTTACGGTCATCTCAGTGAGTTACTAATTTGTTTACCTTCAAGTAAAATCATATCTCTAGAGCCAGCCAATTTTTATACTGAGATGTAAAAGAGCTGTCCTATGTGGCAATGTGATGGATAACTTCATTATACAACTTAAGAAGCTCTTCTTCCCTTTCTTGTACCTTTTCACACTCCAGTTAATCACCTCACCCTGGTTAAACCAACTGACTACTTCAGCATTAAAAGTATGCAAAATTAACATTTTACTGCACCAGTGCCAGATAAAGGCAGTCTTTTCCATCTGGAAAATAGAAAGCCTTGTTTAAATGGTTCTGTCTTTTACGTCTGATGTGTAGTCCAGCTGATGCTATTCCAAATCAAGTGACTGAGTCATGCTCTCAACTTCCATCCCTTCTCCATCTTTTCTCATGATAAGAATACAATGTAAGGATGTCTGTCCTGGGCTGTCCCTGCCTTTGATAATGGCAGATACTGACTGCTCAGTGTATATGAACAAGAAGAGGTTACAGAGACTTTTCTCCCAAATAATCTGTCAACCTCCACGAACCTGCGGTTCAAGGACTTTCTGAGTCCAAGTCCTAGTTACTGTCACTGGCTCTGACCCTGATCCTGACCTCTGGGCTGACATCCTGCCCAGCCTCGGCCCATCCCCAGGGAGGTAGCCTAAAGGTTCACCCTTCTCTGTCGTATCTACCGTGAAATGACTTCGATGTTTCTTTCACCTTGCTATGTGCATTTTCCATCTTTTTAAGATGGAGGACAGAAACTGACCCGCACAGTATTCAACATACTGCTTCACTTCAGATTTATAAAGTAATATGACAAGATTTAAAAAAAAAAAAAAAATTATTGAATCACTTCCAAAATCATGATTTTGAGTTTGTAGTTTCATGAAACTGGGTGGAAATTGTTTTCATCCCTGGGGTCTAAAGCCTGTACAACCATTTTACAGAAATTGCTGCAATTTTTAATAAAAAAATGCATCTGTTTGAGAGGCTGTTCCCAACCACTGAGAACATCAGGCTTTCCAGCTTTTTGAAGTCTTCATTAAAGTGAGGATTTGTATCTCTAAGACCTTGTCTGCCCTTCCTATAGATATTGAGATGGATTCTCCTGTTGCAAGACTTTACAGGGTAAAATTCACTGCACTTTCTGTTTGAGAGCAATGCTTATCATCTCTCTCTAAATTCAGGGATTCTGTTATCAAAAAATAAGAACAGCACTGAAGCACTATTTCGAGATAGTTACTAAAATACTCTTTTTCTTGTTTCATCTAAATTGGAACATTTTTCCTCAAAGCTTTTTCATGAACACAGTTTGAAAAAGAAAACCAATATGACATCACATTTTGTCACCATCAATCATTTGCTATGCAAATTGAGATGCCTACAGGACTTCAGCGAGTTCAAGGCCTGCCTGCACACGGTGCTTGTACAAACAATGAAAGATTTACAATGTGAGTAATAAGTACTTTCAGGAAAAGACTGATTACAAATCAATGTATAAAAGGATATGGACAGAAAAAGAAAAAAGAATAAATATTGATCACGAAAGGGAAACAAAGGGAATAGTGAACACATCTGGTAAATGGTTTTATGAAAAACTTTTATTTGAAAATTACACATTAAATTATTTTGCCTGAAACTTGTGCTTACTTTTCAAATTCTGAGCAGCTTTGAAAATTAAATGTTTTAAATAGAAAGCCCTAATAAGAGAGCAAAGGTCCATCCACATTTTGTTTCTGAGAGATTCAGAGGGGATTCCTGTGCTAAAATACAGAACTGACGCAAGAATATAGTGATATTCTCCCAGGCTTCAACTGTTCTCAGATCATGGGCTCTGAAAAAGGTAATAACTCTCTGTTTAGTGGGCCATGATTTTTTTTTTTCTTTCCTTGCATTGAGTTTTTTTTATTACTTTTTGGCTTGCTCTGCATTTTAGCATTTGCTGCATCCTGTGGTAAGGAGTTCCAACACTTGTGTGCTCACTGTATGAAGTATTATCTTTGGCTTGTTTTGAACTTTCTGCATGCTGATTTCATGCTGTGATTCTTGCCCGCTGGCATCCGCTGGAAAAGTGCGCACAGTATCTAATGGCAAAAGAATGGAGGCTACTGTATGAGAACAAATCAGGATGGTAATATATTTCACATCAAGACAAGGTAGGACAGATTGATGTCATGTTAAATGAAAGTCCCAAAGCTGCCACACTTCTCAAAAGACAGAAAACTTAATTCCTCTTTCTGGTGGAGTAGTCCCCAGGGACCTCTCCCAGGACTGTTTCTAAAAGGATTTTGTAGCCCTTTTGAAGCCACTGGCAAAGCTTGGTTAAAGATAGACCTCAGGTGTAAAATTAAAAAAAGGCTTTAAGTGCACAAGTATAGATTGTATTGAATATAGAAGATAGTGGCCATTATCAATATTAGTGAATGATAAATTGAGGGGAAAAATCCTCAGGCATAAAATTGCCTTCCATTTTACTAGCTGCTTACGCAACCAGAGAAGAAGCTGGATTTACATAAGTATTCCTCCACTCTTGCCCACTATTATGAGTGACTTGATAATCATGATAAATTCTGACCAGGCTTTTGGCTGTCTAGAGTCTGTAGGGAAAAAAAACTTACTCCTATATTCAACTGACCAGAGGGCTATGTAGTAAGAATCTGAGATGCCAGTCTCCAAGAAACAAATGACACCAAACCATATCCATAATTATATAGAAACAATAAGAGCAAAAGACACCATGAGACACACTTTGTTATCTGATACTGAAATCACTCACTCCATTTTTATGCCTCTGCTGTAGTAAGAACCTAAAGCCAATTTCCTGGCAGTGATGCAGGATAGTCAGTTTTCCTCTACCCAGTAGGGTTTGAAAAGAGGTCTGTACTCAGATCCTTGGTGGTAACATTAAGTTAACTTCCCTTTTCTGTCCAATTTTTTGTCAACAAATTGGGTACAGTCATATGATAAGATATGATAAGCAGTAAAAGCCAGATCAATTTTGGGAAACCCATACAGGGGTCTCAGGGAAACCGCAAGAAATCATACATGAGAGTACTGTGCTATTGCAAGAATGGCCTGTTTGTGACACTGGTCATTATTTATCAATTAAGTGTAGTTTGTAACAATAACATTCTTTGAAGGTAATTGTTTATTCTAATTTTAGTCAGACACTTATTGATTTGTACACTGAAAAGTGAAGTTTTTTGTCCTTAAGGAATTTTTATTCTATGGAGATGTCCTGAGTGTCCCCACTGGATTCCACCTGCTTTCAGAACAGTGTAAGTCTCCTGCAGGTTTTCCATCATATTTGCCATGTGGATCTCTTAGGATACTTTAGATCATGTTAGTCTCTATGTGCCATGTTCAGACAACCGAATGCCCCCCTTCCATCCTGTTCATTTTTGAGCTGTTGGTCTCAATTGTATGCTACCACAGTGATTTATTCTGCTTGCCTTCACACAAGGAAAGGATGAAATTCCTTTTCCGGGTTGTTAATATTCCTCTAGTTTTATCTGCTGTTTCTTCAGGATTATTTTTCCATGAGGAGACAAATAAGAATTCACAATTTACACTTGCCTCTGCATGCATTATTTTATTTACCTCTGACATGTTTCTTCTCCAAATGAAAGAATCCTGATCCCTAAAAGCTGTCATTTCATGAAAACCAGATACATTCACAATCACATTCCATGAACACCTTCCATTTGCACTCTATTATTTATTTTAAATGAGGTGACTAGAATTAAGCACAACATTCAAAATGAAAGCGTAGTACTGGTCTCTAGCAGTATGTATTAATTCGTAGTGTGTTGGTGTCCACAAGCCTCCAGGCTGCACAAGGTTCCTGTGGGCTGCATACTGTGGAAACACAGAGCTCTTGCCTGGAAGATCTTCCAATCAAATTTTAAAACAGATGTTAAAAAGGTGAATATATTGTAGAAATGAGAAAGGAAATGTGTACAAGGAAATAAAACGGCTTGTGAACAGTTAATGCAAACCCAACTAATCCGATTGACAATGTCATTCTATAATTTTTCAGGCATTATTTTAATCCAATTTTTAATATATTTTAAAATTTAGTCCCCCAAATCCACGAATAATTAATAATTATGTTAATGGAGATGCCAACAATGACTCATTTTCTCCTGTGCCCAGCTCCCAAATGATTGCCATTCACTTAGAGCTCATGAAGGTGTATCGTCAACTCAGATCATATTGAATGTTTTACCTCCCACTGTACATTAACATGCCTTTGTTAACATGGAGTTTTAACTGCAGTCAGGCTGCACAGTTGTCTATCTCTTAAAGTGCCTCTGGAATTCCACACAGTTCTTCTGGTTTTCAGTAACCTAAATTATTTTGACATCTCTGAATATGCCACCTTGGACTTCACCTTTTCCCAAATAATTAATAGACATATTAATTAATCATTTCCCTGCATTTTTTAAAAGAGTTCCAATATTAGCTCTATTGTTTATGTGAGGAATGCAGCACAGGAATAATCACAAAGCCAAAGTGGTAACTTGTTTCCTGGGTCACTGCCTTTAACAATAACCATTAACTGGTATTTTTGAAATTAGAAATTATTGCTAAGTAAAGTCTAAAGGTCTTACTCTAGGCCTGCCTTAAACAGAAGGAACTCACAGTCTTTGGGCCAATGGAGCATATTAACTCCAAAGCAAAGTTGTCTTTGAAGAGAAAATGCTGATTGCACCTTTTCTGTTTGAAATCAAAGTTATCCACAGGTCTCAAATGCAGGAATGTGTCCTGAGAAAACATACAGTGTCTGGTAGAAAAGACAATTCAGGGCACGGGTGGAAAGCAGTGTCTTAAAATTCACCTAAAAGTAGATCTTACAACCCATTGACAAGAGCAGGAAGAGCATTTAAAAATAAATCTCTAAAATGCGCATGAGTTTTCAGTCTGAGAATAAATTTAAAGATGTGGCTTTAGATAAATTTCACTTCAATGTTCTGATCTAGAAATGTCAATAAAGTTCTGTGATCGTCATTTCAGATGTAAAATGATTACATTTTAGCTGAATATAGCGAGAAAAAGGAGTCTGGTCACAGTGGCTTCTTTCATAGCCAAATAGCAGAGAATCTCTATTTGTGAAGTAGCAGCCTTTAGATACAAAATGTGATGCTGTAAATTACCTCATGGGACTATTCATGCTTAATGGGATTTTCAAAACCCTGAAGCTTTTGAATTCCTGTGGAAAGCAACAGAAATTAGGTAATTTCTAAAAGTCTCTTAAGTTTGCATGCATCTGTGTCAAAATACTGGTAGTGTCATATTAATTTCTGAAGTATTTGAGTTTGGTTTCTGAATTATTTACAAGCTTTTAAAATTTTACCTTGGATGCTTTAGTAGATTGTGGGGCAATGATTAAATACAGTCTTTTCACCATGCCACATAATTACAGCTTATGAGAGTAAAGAAAACTAAGGGAAACTGGGAAAATTGTCCCTGAAGAGAATGAAGATTTTTTTAACAGATTTCCTGCAGAGAGTAGATACAAGTTACTTTTAAGGCAATCTGCTCTTCTTAGGAATTAAAATTACTTTCTTATAGACCCTACCAATTTGGAAAGACAAAGATTCAGAGCATAGATGATTGTAATACAGTTGGCACGCCAGTTACCATCAGCTTTTTGTCGCCTCTTATTACTGCATTTTGTTTTCTGCCCTGGAAGAGTTCCCAGGTAAAAACAACACTTTACACAGCTTTGTTGGCGGCAACCGATATTGTTTCAGTTCTGAATTTCACATTGCTAAAAAGACCCTGGGAGAAATTTAGAGAACAAGAAAAGTAATCCGAATGGAAAAAACGGGAAACAAAATTGGTTCATGGGGACAGAGTATGAAAGTGAGGCACGCACAGCTTTGTCAAGAGGTGATAAGAGGTGGTAAGAAAGAGAGAGAAGTATGCTAAGAGTATATAGTGGTTGAAGGTTTTTCAACCTCAGGAAACTAATACCGTTTAAGAAGATGCATTTATGAGTAAGTAATACAAAGTGAGAAAAAAAATCAGGTATACAAAATATTTTCACATCAATACTTTACGCTGCAAAGCAGTTTAGTAACTAAACATTTGAGTTAGGACAGTATTCTTGCCAAGGAAAACTATGGTACAGGTGCTAGGTGAGACTGTGGGTGTGATTCAGCTCCAGATTCAAACAACCAACAGAAATGTCTACTGATGGTGGAGACGCTCACAGTGAGTGAGTGTCTAAATCCTGTTGGAGTCAATGGGGCTCTGGGACTTGTTTGTTTGCCTAAATGTAGGCATCTAGTGTTGTTTAAGTTACCGTGGGCATCACCTTTTTCCGAAAGATCCGGCAGATGTGGCGCAGGTTGTAGGGGAGACTCCTCATGCCCTCCTGGAGCAGCAGCTGGTGGCCGGGTGGGCTTCGGTAGCAGGAACCTGCCTTGGGGCTCTGGACGGTGTTGGCTGCATTGGAAAAATGTCCTTTTACTACAGAGGGAGCTGAGGCCCTCCATGCCTGGCTCATGTGCAGACACCTACTGTAAACGCATAATGTTTTAGAGTCTAGAGCTGAATCCTGCCTTAGCTGTGGTTTTCATTTAATCTTTCTATGACAAGGTAATTTCTGTAATTAAATTATAAAGTTATCTGCAGATTATAAAGTAACCTCAGCTATAAAGGATCTGGAAATTAATTCTGATGTGTAATTAAATCATATGCTGTCTTTTTGCTTATAATGCTCTTAGAACAACACGATAAAATTTTGCTGTTTAATTGAATGATATTTTAACTGGTTTGAAAATTATTTGTATCTTTCCAACTTATTTTGTGAAATCTTTTGGGATAGTAAGCATCCAAGTAAAAAATATTCCAAATCCTTCCCTATTACCATCTCTGTTTACTTTGATAATGTCACAAGTTCCACAGTTCTAAATAACTTAATTATTTAGCATTATCTGAATAATATGTAATAAAAAGAGACAAATCATCATGTTTTTTTCAGTAGCAAGTGCATCATACCTGAGTAAATGACCTGACTTTTCCATTAGAGATGACATAGCGTGCTCAAAGTACTCACACTCAAAAGAAATGCAGATTTATTTTTAACAGTTTGATGAACATTTAAGTACAGAAATGGTTCAGCAAATCTTTCCGATAGTTCTTTTCTTTTTGTATCTAGTTCACATTATAAATAGCACACAATTTTAACTTTTAAAGTATTCTGATATTTCAAGAATCAAAATATAAGTGCGTGTCTCAGAGTTAAGTACATGCAATGTTTATGTCAAACGACCTTTTTCTGCCACTAATTTCCAAAGGAAAATAAAGTTCCAATAAAATTTTGAGGCCTGCTGGGAAAAAATAATCAATAAAACCACAACTGATTTGTTTACATCAAACATCTAAATAAATTTTAGTGAAATATTATTTGTTATATTTTGCAATCTATTTTACATGCATTGAAGTCAATTAACTGTCTTCTGTTAGGACTAAGTCTCTTTCTCTAACTCATGAACAGCCACTCTATAGCAATACATTATCAGAAAAAGCCAGGTTTACAGCTTCACCTCAGCAGCTGGTCATAAACCAACACTTCAAAAAGATGACAAAACCAAGATAAACTGTGATTCACAATGTAAAAATGAAACAAAAATCTCAAGCCTTAAAACAAAATGTTTTATTGTCTGAAGCTGAAAGAACTGACGTGCTGTTAATATTCTGTATTGTGCTCCTGCTTCTATCTTCAATAAAGGATGACAGTGCTACAAACTTCTGGAAGAGGTCGAGCACTGTCACTTTTATCAAATGTGGTATCAGCATTTTTCTTTAATGGTTTTGGAATGTTAACTGCTCTACCTTGACTTAGAAAGTGACTTGACAGCTTGTTTTGTACCAGCATTTTGATTCTTACAGTGAAATTTGAGGGAACATTGAGGAAACTATTTAAACACCCTGAAAATATGCAATTCCCTATTTGGGGTGTATAAAGAAAAGGGCAGTTGCCTTTGAATGCATTTTGTTGTTGGTTTGCCTTCTTCGTCAGTGCATTCCATTCCAAAGTACTGAATCACTGTGTGGTTGAAACCCTTTAAGTCTGCAGTTTCTCAGAACAATTTGTTAAGACTGGAAAATGAAGGACTGACCTATTGGATGAATAATAAGCTGGTACTTCTCACGTTCGACTCTTTGGTGGATAACCCTCTATCTGAAGCTCTCCTTTAAGCTGCATTTAATATTACTATTTACTGTAACTTGATTAGCACTTAAAGGTATTAAGGGGAAAAAAACCCTTCTATTAAATAAGGAAGCGGCAAATTCTGTCTGTGTAACAGCTGTCAACAAAGCAACCCTGTGAAGCAGGAACTATCCGTATCGTAGCTGGGAATATATGACCTGGTTTTCTGTGATCAGGTAGCTGTCTTACTGTAACTCACATACAGTACATGTCAGGGTTTGTTTTGCACAGGGATCTTTACTGCGAATTTCACAAAGAAGCAAGATTATGCTGTTTAGTGTGTAGTAGAAACATAGAAAAAAGGACTTTTGTTTTTCTTTTCTGATCTGTAGGTTAGAAGAAATCAGATTAATAGCTATCTGAATGAAAGACACTGTGATATATATAAATGTTGAATCTCGGTGGGTACTTGTGGAAAATTCCTCACAAAACAAACTGAAAATGCTAGCAATTATTTAACAATTTGATGTGTGTAACTTACTGTTACTTTCTTTCATGTCCTCATACAGAGCCAGGGAAAATGCTGTTTTTTGCATACTAGAATATATGGACTGATATATGTGATACGTGTTGCTAACGTTTCTTAAAGGAGGAGGCAGGAGCAGAAGCAATCAGCCAAATAAATTTATGTTTTGTGCCAATGCACTAAGAAAATCTCTAATGACTCAGTTAAAAAAAAAAGTAAGAGTGCTTGTTTTACAGTGACTGTACCTATTAGGGGAACATATTAGATTCGATTGGAAATAAGATATCTGAAGCACTTGTGTATTTAAGTTTGAAGATGGGCTTGTGATATGATGACTCCCCAAAGTCTTCACTGTGGTAAGCAGGAGTTGACCAAATAACAGAACGGGTGGGATGCCATGGGTTAAGCAGCCTTTCAGCTCCAAGAAATGTGGCAAGTGAGAACTGAGGAAGCAATGATGAAGGTGGGGGTGAGGGGAGTAAAGTGCACTGGTAATTTAACGCTTCCTTTGATAGAACAGCACTCTTTTATTGATCAAAAAGTTACAGATTTATTGGAGAGACTGAGATAGACTTCTGGTGTACTATACGGTAAGAAGGCATGCAAAATTTTTTGCTTTTTAGACCGTGTATGTTCAGTCTTAGATGTGGTATTCTATCAAAGTATTGCTGAAGTCAGGATATTTCAGGTAAGTAAGGCTACGATTCCGTTCTTCTTCTTCCCCAAACATCCATTAAAAATATCAAAACCAATCTGTGCATTTTCAACAAAGAAATAAAGATTTTAAAGCATAAAACTAGATACAAAAATTGCAGTGGGAAACAGAGTAGAAAGGGAAGCTTGGTTCCTTCAATCAATAGTCCTCTGTACCTTTTGTGCATGCTTCAGTAGCTTGCTTTCCGTTTTTCTGTATTAAGCCACTTTGTAGGATTAGGACAGATGAGTGATTATAACTAAAATCTAAACCCCAGTGGGATTAGGTCAAAACTTTCCTAATCTCTTCCTACTCCTTCAGTGATAATACTTGGTGTGTTTTTCCTTGAAACAACACAGAGCAGGGATCCCAATCTTTTCTGCCATAGCTCTAAGTGTACCCAGGGCTTTGTAAGACCCACCTCAGCATATTGAACCTGACTATGCCCTTATTTGATAGCTTATTCTCAAAGGAATTCTAATTGGATTATAGTCACTCTAGCAGCTTGGAAGCATCTGAAATTATGCTGAGCACTGATCTTGAATACAAGAAAGCTGAAAACACCCAATAGGAGGACATAATTTAGTTTTGGGCCACAGTCTGTGGTGTTTTTTGTTGTCGTTGTATTTTCTTTTTTTTCCNTCTGAAATTATGCTGAGCACTGATCTTGAATACAAGAAAGCTGAAAACACCCAATAGGAGGACATAATTTAGTTTTGGGCCACAGTCTGTGGTGTTTTTTGTTGTCGTTGTCTTTTCTTTTTTTTCCTTTTTTTTTTTTTTTTTTCTTTTTTTTTCTTTTTTTTTTCCAGAGCCAGGGTAATTTGAAAAGGTCTTCATGCAAACAGAAAACATTATATCTAAACACTTTCCAAAGGTGAGCATGAAGGGAACATCTTACAGCATGTATTTGGTAAGTCACAGAAGCACCGGTCATCCAACACCAGATTCTGCTAATTCCTCTTGTGTGTGTAACACATGTTCCTCTATAGATAATTACACCGATTTCAAATAAGTAATTATGTTTATTAATATAATTATGTCAGCACAAGAGCTCTCTCTAGTGGAGCCAATGATGCTTTACTGGTTTTGTTGCTCAGATACTGAAAAATAGTAGAAATACTTAATCCTGCTGTCTCTCAGATGCAGCTAGTGTCAGAATGGTATTGCAGTTGCACAGCATATGAGGGATGCTGTGTCTGTGAAATACTCTAAAAACATAGTTTACGAAAGGTGCTGGAATGAAACCTTTGCTACTCACTAACACCATTGCCCTCAGCAGGTCTTGGATTTTTTTTGAGTTCTCCATGGGCTGTTCAAGAAGAACATGAGATGGTTTCTGAACATCAAATTGTATTAATTAAGTCTTTTTTTTTCATTATTCTTTTCTGAGATATGGTGACTAGAACTGGGCAAAACGCAGAATGTACTGATGCTGTGTCTGTTCCATTAGAGGACCACGATGTGTTACATATATGTCTCTCATCCTGCTCCTTAAAGAACAGCCCAAGCCTCACCGCTGTGTCAGGTTGAGCAGCTTTCAGGAAAACACTGTAGTAGGTAGAGAAGTTCAGGGGACAAGTGATCCATCCAAACAGCCTTTTCTCTCGGCTATGTGGCTGGCTTTTAGATCCAGAAGAAAACAAACATTGAGAGAAAAATCTTAGAGATGGGTGCAACATAATAGCTCGTTTTACATTAATCAAACATTTGTTCTGTTGACTTTCTGCTTACTTTGCATCTACTGGTATGGATAAGGAGAAGGAAAAATTTAAGCCAGTGCTTTTGGAGAGAGCAAGAATTAATTTACATTGCATGCTCTTCTCCTTTTTTTTTTTTTTTAATGAGTTTTTCAGATTCTGATATGTTTGGCTTTCATAGCTACAGCTATTTTTCCCTTAGATTTTCAGAATCTCCTCCTGAGCTGCTAAAGAAACAAACTAGTTCTGCTATGGAAACTATTTTTACTATTGCCTGGCTTGAAAATCAGCTAAATTGACCAGTAAAAATAGCATGTTTCTATGATGGCACATTGTTAACAGAGAGGTGCCCCAACATTTAATGTAAAGTTCAGTGTTGTTTTAACAAATTCTTTTATGCTGGCAAGTAGCAGGATGACAAAATCTGCAGCAGACAATTATTTGGATCAGTTACCATCAGGGAAGATTGTGAAAAACTAGGTAAGCTGTGAGGTGTGGAGCACTGAGGAAGTTGAGGTAAACTGCACTGGGAGGAATCAGAGCACCCTTATACCCTGCTTACTCCGTTATCATCCTTTCAGATCAGGCAGAGAAATGTAGAGCTGCATCCTAAAAGAGGAATCTAAGTGGGAGCAGTTAAAAACAGTTCCACTGAAGTGGAAAGGAAATTTCTAAGGAGATTGATGCTGAGGGCATAAAACCCAGAGGACTGAGGGCCTTCTGTTGGCTTTGTGCTCTACACAGTGCCACCAGAAGAATGGGCAGATATTTCACAGACGATTTGCAGCCTGGAAACTTATCCTGAATGTAAACAATTATACTCTATTCTTAACATAGGGGTTTTTTTGTTGTTGTTGTTCCTTTGTTTGTTTGTTTTGTTTTGTTTTGTTTTGTTTTGTTTTGTTTTAGTTTGGTTTGGTTTGGTTTTTTTTAGATAAGAAAAAGAGGATCCACCTTTCTAGGCAGTAGTCTGGTTGAACATCATGTACTTTCAGAGCACTGAGGACCCTGTGTCCCAGTTCCCTCATTTCTTTCCAGAAGCCAAATCTTTTGAAAGAGGGGTATGTATTCCCCTCTCTCACGGCTTCTCCCACATTGTCCTCACATGTCAGCCCCATGATGGAACTTGTGCTGAAGCAACCACCTGATAACAGCAAGTAATTTTTCTGAGGAGCCTTTTTGAGGAGGCATTGCTGTGGAGTCTTTGAAGGAATCAACATCTACGAAGTTGCATTTCTTTGCCTCCTGCTTCTGCCCATCTGTTCCATGTTGTAGCTAATGATCTTTATTACTTTGAGTGTTCGTTTTCTATGATTGGTCTGCTTCTTTTAAACTCCTTCAGTGCTTGTTTTTGTCTGACTCTTCCTTCTCAAATGTCATCAGACACAAATGGGATGGTATCCGTGTAAGCATCTGCACTCCTCTTGGAGTTAAAGGACAGAAATTGCACCTCTAGGTGATCAGATCATGTCCTTTTACAAAAGACATCTAAAGTAGGTCGTGTGAATCGTGACTTAAAATGCCTATTTTACAACTTTTTTGAGTATGAAAAGTGAATGTGTAGTCTGCTACTGTCTTCAGGACCAAGGCAAAAGTTTTCTTTCCTTTTTTTGTGAAAGGACAAACTTTCAAGAAGCAACGGACTCAAAGACGTTATCAAGAGTGTCATACAAAGCATTATGAGGAGCTGAAGAAATGTAACTGAGAGACTAATCTGACTTGCAGGAGCATTATTACCAGTGAAGAGGAGAAGCATGTGGCCTGTCCATCCATCCTATTTGAATTTGGCAGGGCTAGCAGGTGGAAGGTTGTAGTTTTTCTCTAAGACTGAACACACTGCTGTGGCGATCACTTGAGGCTGAAACTTCGGGTGTTCAGATTGTTATTTTTGCACATTTACTTCTTCAAATAGGTGTTCACTTCAGTTTTAATTTTGTGTGCTGGCATTTGAAGAAAAGCAAGCTTCCTTCATGCTTGCCTTCTTTTATTCCTTTTCTTCTTCAATTTGTGCAATACAGAATCACCATCCCTGACGACAGATAAATTTCAAATTCTGCGTTGAACAGTTAGTGACTTAAGTGTTTTATTCATGGGCACCATATGCAAAAAGTGACTAGTTTTTCCTGTTGTGGAAAAGTAATGTTATGTTCAGAACTGCCAAAGTTACTTGAATTTGACTTAGCTGTGTTTTCAGGTGAACCTAGAAATAAATGGAAAGCTGAAAAAAGCAGCTACATGTTAAATATATAGTATACCTGTAGTTTTAATTCTTTTAGGTCAAAAAATATTCAAATGCATTCACAGTATTTTTGATTGAAAGAATTTGTAATTGGATTTCCAAACATGCTGCTTTCATCTTGGGCAGTACAATATGCACTTTGATAATAACACGGCTATGTCATTAGAAAGAAGTCCATTTACTAGTTTAGGCATAAAATGAGATACAGAAAAAGACAATAACATGCTTTCTAACATAATGCACCTTATTTTTTATTGTATTCAATAGAGGCATGATGAATAAGTAATCTTATAAGTGCATCAGAAGCACACTTTGGCTGATCTCTCAGAGGTGTTGAGATTTCACTACTTTTGAGATTATTCATAATATCACTTTAATTTCTAATAAAGTGCATGGAACTTTACAATGGATCAAAATACCTGCCCACAAGCTGCTTAGGTCATCTGCTGGAAGAGGCAAACTTCCACACTGTAAAAGCAATCCAAGACGGGAGAAAAGGAAATTAAATCAAGATGAAAAGTAACACCTTCGAAATTACTCCTTTTTAAAATATAAAGCCCATAAATAATAATTTCCTTATTTTCACTTATTCACACTCTTTTACTGGTAGTTGAGCTATACATCTATAAGCTGTTCTGGACATTAGTTACATTTTTCCCTATATTTAATGTTATCTCATGCAAATTAGATTTGCTGCAAACTAATCTGGTCCAGGTAGTAAACGTCACTGCTTGAATTATTTTATTCATCCATTCCCTTTTTTTCCACAGCATTTATGCAATTACCAGTGCTGGTGGGATTCTCCCCTCCCTCCCCCCATGAAATCAGAAAAAATTAAATCCAAGGAACCTAAATAAGGTTTCCAATTTTTTGTAGTTATTTTTTCTTTTCTTGGAGAAGGAGAAAAGAGCTTTATTTGCTTTTAAGACATCCACAGTTTAAAATTTAATATCAGAACATAAGTAATATTCCTGATAATAACAGCACTTATTATATTCATAGGAAATTCTTGAACCTGGGTGATTTTGCAGCCTCAAAGACAATAGCAAAAGCAGCAGAGTAGTTCTTTGTCAGAAGGTGTGCAGCTCTGGTTTTGGACTCTCAGCATTTCATACATGGCAGCTCTGCCTGCTTAATAATAGAGACATTATGACTACAAGTGTGTCTAGACTGATTTTACATGGTATTTGTTTTGAATTTTGTTGCTTACAGGGAGAAAAGGAGGCTTTTGAATTGTTTCTTTTTGCAAGTACATTTAAATTAAATTTATTGGAAAAAGCATCACAAAATAAAACCTACTAATTGTTCCAGTTTTTGAAACTGTGCATCTGTATTACTGCTTTTGAGATTAATAATATCTTTTCTCTAGAACCGATGAAACATTGAAAATAATTGTGGAATCATTTTGCACATCAAGCCTTCATATTCTGAAGCTCACTTGATGTTCAAAATTGCACCCACAGAAACACAGACTTTTTTGAAAGCCACACTTCCTCTTGAAAAGATTTCTTTTGAAACCTTAGTGAATCAAGTAGGGATTTGTTGTACTGTCTTTAGTCAATTATTGTCTCTTCTGATATATATATATGTTTAAGTAGAAGTTTGGCTATGAATTCATTTTTAGAATACATAAAAAAACCCCATCATGATGTATTGCAAGAATTTAAAGTGGAAAATATAGTGGCTGAGTAGTAGTAATGCATTGCTCACATCCAAAGTATATCACAGTTGGATTTCAAAGCCCTCATCTTAGTTGTTGCTATAATGAGTTAGTTACTGTACAGATAGCTGATGTTTTCCAAAATATAGCACTTTAAAATAAACAAATGATACAAGAGATTTTGAGTCCACTTTATTCACAAAAATGGTTTATTTAGAAATTAAAAGTGCCATTCCATTATTTTCAAATAATCTTTGTTTTCCATGTTGAAACTGCTTTTATTTAGAAAATTGCCAAAATAGAGTTAAAAAAGGGATTCAGGTCATTAAAAGAGGAGCAGCAGCATAGAACAATAGATGTAGAGTTTAAAAACTCCTCAGTGAATTACATTTTTAACTTATAAAATAAACTTACATATTATCCTTTTTGCTTTGTTTAGTGAGTGAAGATAAAGTCAATTACTGAAAACACTGGTCCTGATCCTGCAAACAACTGCACGCATTTAACTCTTGTCTTGCAAGAAGCTTCCTCTGTTTTAGGCAGTTTGCTCCTGATGTTGAAGTTTAACTTATGTGACCAGAGACATTTTCAGATCAGGAGTTTTTTTGACCCAAAAAAGAGAGCCAAGAAATTATGTGTCCTCAGCCATGTTTGCTTTCAATAAATTTTAGAAAACAGGGGAAAATTCCAGGACAAAAGAGTGCCCCTCATGTTGCCCTGAGACTCCAAGGGAGTGTGTGACAAGGCTTATGAAACGGTAGTGTGGGTTTCATACTGTGGTAAATTAAAAGACCACCCTGTGGTCATGGTTCATAAATAACCAAAAAGATCAGAGTAGAATACTGGTTTCATGGAAAATAGATTTTTGTTAAACAAACTTGCTTTCATTTTTCGATGCTGATAAATATGGCTGATATGGAAAACCAGTAGGTGTGATGCACTTAGACATTTTAAAGGCATTTGACTTTGTTCAGCATGCTGTTCTGATTAAAAAAACAACCTCCCCAAAAAACCAAACAAAAAATGAAAAAAAAAGCAACTATCATGATACCGGGTCAATAAGACATGTTAAATAGATTAAAATCTGGCTAGCTGACATGTAACACAGGTATTTGACAAAAGAGATCCATCACTGAATGTGTTTCTCATGGTCTTCTGCAGGGACTGATACTGTGCTTGGCACAGTAAAACGCTTGCCTTAGTGTTCCTGAAGCTTATACAAGATCATTGCTGATAGATTAACAGAATGGTAAATAACCATGAAGACAACACAGTCTTGCGCAGAGACTCTGCCACTTGCCAACCACTTTATCTTGATTTATTTTTCTCCATAGGGAGCTGCCTGTTTGAGCTGTGGTCTGAGATATACATTCATATTCTCAAGATATCACATTGAAGAGTCGTTGCCTCAAAGTCTATGAATCTACGAATTGGTGGCATTTGTGTGTTAAAAACCACAACGGAATATGGTTAATGGATCGGTGGGTCGATTTGGTGAATTTCACAGGGAAACTGAAATTTATTTTTGTTGTCGTGGAACATGAGGTATGGGAACCCGCTTGTGTTTAGCATTGGGATGAGCAGTCAGCCAGTTATATACCTGATAAAATCAATAATTGTAAAGAGAAAGGCATGCAGCAGAATACTGGTATCATGTCTGAGTCATCAATGTAACATGCAGATGGCTAAACTGATCATTAAACTGATGAGTCTTTATGATCCTCATGACACCCAGGCAGTACTTGCTGCAGATCTTTGGTGAGATCTAGGTGCACCTTAGCCCTATTCACCCAGCATTGCACCCTCACTAATCAACCTGTCTGAAACAAGTCAGTCCTGACTTTTGAGGGGAATTTATGTAGCCATATTATCCTAGGACTGGGGGTGACTTATGTCCAGCTATCTTAGGGAGCTCTGACAGATCATGCGTGGAGATGCCCAGAAGAGGCTTTCACATTCATCGTATGCTTTACCTCTGAGAAGAAGGAGATAGATCTGTAGCCCTTGCTGGGACATTGCAGTACTTCATAAACATAGCAACAAAAAATAAATTCTGATGAGGGACATCAACAGCCAGTTACAGTCCTTTAAGTAACACTTCATGCTGGTTGTCTTTTCAGTATTCAAGAATGCTGTTGAATCAGTAACGTGCAATGGAGAATATCAGACTTTGCTTCTATTGCTGGTCTTAATCCTAACTTTTTATTTCCTAGCGCTGTGTGTGTGCAATGCTGGTGGGGCTTGTGGGCAACATTTTTGGTTCCCTTCTTATAAATTAGACATTACGGTAGGGCAGTGTGTTGATGGTAGTCTTCCTGTATCAGCAACATCAAATGGAAGACGTTTTTGCTGTAAGGTCTGTAGTTTTCCGCAATGTTAGTGTTGGGAAGTGTAAGTTCCGAGTCAAGTTCATTTATATAGAGAGAGACAGATCTAGACAACTATTTTAAATAAGAGTCTTACTGAATCAAAATAAAAGAGCACAAAAGAATAGTAAGTGTAACTTCTTAGAACGAGGAGGGACACACCACTTAGAATTCAGAAAGGAATATCCAGAGCAGACATTAAGAGGTATTTCCTTATGGTAAAGACAGAGGAATAAGTTGGTTGAAGAGGTTGTACATAAAGACCTCCAATGATGAAAGTGCCAAAGCCTAGACAGTATCTGCAAGAATAACAAAAATGTAGTAGATTTTTCTTTAGGGAATGAGGCTGGACAAGATGACGTCTTGAGGTATCTTCCAGACCTTTGCCTCTATAAACCGTGTTTGAACTGACATGGAGACCACAGGCAGAATGTTTTAAAGGAAACCCATTACACAACCTGTCTGGGAATCACATGCCCCCTTGTTTGTTTCCTGTACCAGTTCTGGGCTCATCTATACAAGATTCTACTTTGTCTGGGCACTGATTGCCTGAGGCCAACCCATTTTGTTCAGGAAGACCTGGCATCAGCCCTAATGTGGTTGAGTCAACAGAGCTTTGATTTTAACCATGAGAGAGCTAAAAAGCTGTTACTTGAGGGTCTTAATGCTAGACTCTAGTGTCTAGGGAGGATTTAGATTTACAAATCTTACTTATAGATGAGTTTAAATATCTCCTCCTTAAGGCACTCCCAAAGCTTCATTAGCAAGTTTGGTCTGGGGTGATTCAGCAGAAAAATAAATTAAAACATTCAGTTAAGCTTTATAGATGTACCACAGGATGGGACAAAACATATGTTTATAACCTAAGAAATAAAATGTGAGAGAAAATAAAGATTACAACAAGCCTGTAAGAAACACAGTGAATTTGTAGCTGCAATATTATTTGTCTTGTGAAGGAAATAATGGCATGTATTTCTTAGTAATGTCAGCTGATGGAGCTGAGACCATAAAATGTTCCTTGCCACTAGCAGAACATTTCTATTGCTAGTTATTGATGCTATTGCTAGTTATTGTGAAAAGCATATATTATAAATTGCTTTTTTTTTTTTTTTCTTTCCCCCATGTGGTGATGCAGAGGAAGCTACTGCCACAGAAATACTCTGGAGAAACAGAAGCTCACATTTCTTTTCCACAACCTATGTTTACTATGCCAAATAACAGGCAGGCAAACAAGCAGCCTTGTCAAATAGCTTGCTTTTTCGAGAATCCTTGTTCGTGTCTGATGGCCACCTGGTTTGCATTCATGGTCTGCGAGTCTCAGGCTGGTTGAAATAGCGTGCTATTCAATAAGAGTATACTAGTACAGTGGATGATAGGCATGTAAGAAGGTACACAGAATCGCAAATACTTCTGAATGGTGTTCAAAATTGGTAGCTACACTTAAGTGGTAATAAGGTGGGGAAAATAGTTTAAGCTGTGATTAAGTGCACACATAGAAAAAAAAATTACAAGTGGAAAAATGCCAAGAGGTTGGCCAGATCTACTCTTTGCTGGTATGAGCTGTCACAGATCAAAATGTTCCAGACACAAGAACTCTCTATCTTGCTTCCGATGCCATCTTAATTTAATTTGTAGCCTTCGGTTCCATAACACTTGATTTCTACATTTATACTCCTGATCAGAATAATTGATTATTGCTTTTTTTTTCAGAGCTGTAAGAGTAATAATAAAATGCCACCTCCACACCTCACCTTTTCTGAGGTGCATCTAGTTCCCCAGCCAGCTTCCCCATTGTAAGGCTTTTCCTTTCCACACAGCTCCCTGGCTATTGCTTTCTAAGCACAATAATGTAAAGACATTAATTATTAATGTTCTTGTCTTGCTTTCATTTGCTTCCTTCCAAGCTCAGCCACAGCAAAAGTTCAAGCCTTAAACAAAACGTCAGGCACCGTTGCACAGCAAACACCTCGTTGTGCTCCCTGGCTTCTGTTTTGGAAAGAACCTTCCCCCAGGAACAGCCAGTGGAGCACACTTCACCCCACAGCTGGGTGCAGCGCGGAGTCACTTCCCACTGCTCCCTCCCCTGCCCACTCCTCTGGGCTCACCCATCACTGGGGTCGCAAGTCCCCTCCTGGTGTGGGGGCTGGCAGGGGGCAGAAGCAGGCAGGGGTGCACAACGCTCCGTGCTGCCTTCCTGCTTTCCACCGCTGCTCAACACCAGAAGGGTCCTTCCTCTCTGCCATCAAACACACCTTGTACCTACAAGTTTGACTGCCATTCCTTGGGCCTTTGGGTATCAGAGGGTTTTTTTTTTTAATGCAGTCTGTTAGTCTTCTTTTTGCTTTTCCCCACTTGCATTCTTTTTTTTTTTTTTTTTTTCATTCTTTTCTCACCATTCATCCACCCAGTTGGTCCATCTCTGCTCATTGCCATCTCCTGGGCCCTCCCAGTTTCCCTTTTTGTCCCATCACCAGTACAGTTACACCTCTCCTTTGCACCCACTTGGCTTTCACTGCCTCTTGGACACCTCTTTCAATTATTTCTCTTATCACAGGCATGTCCAGCTGGAATTGACTTCTTACTGCTATAGAAACCTCTTTGATAACAGTCAATTCTTGATGCTCCTTTTCCACTGCCTTTCTCATAGAGGCTCACTGCTGTAGCCCCTGTCCTTCAGCAGTCTTCTGCCTTTGCAGAAAAGTAAAAGGTGACATTAATGTTTGTGTTTTGTTTTGATCAGAACATTTCAAATTCTGGTTTACAGTACTAAGTGTATGCTTCCAGCACTGAATACCAAAACTTACTTTCTGTCTGAATGGCTTTTATTTTGAGTCACACACACACAAAAAGGTTTTTCCTTTTCCTCAAAAAGTAACAAAAGCTCAAGATCAGGTATTGCTGTTTATCACAGGACAATTTAAGATGTTTTCAGAAATATTTCAAAAGCCTTTTCCAAATGGTTACTTTAATGTGCTGAGTTACTCTGAAAGGGAACTGGTTTTCATCCACTTGCCAATTGCTTAATGCTTTATATGAAATGCAGGCTTATCAGTTGTAATCACTCCACAGTTCTTAAACAGATATGAAAATATTTTGAATTAAAATGTTTCTGAATAAGTTATTTTAAAGATTGATTACCACTACTGGCTCTTATTACACAAACCTGAATATGCTACTTTAATGATCAATATCTCATAAGTTTGAAATTAGCTTTCACTGGCTTTGTAACTGAGCAGTAAAAATTTCTTTCTAATCACTGAAAATAATTTGATTTTGTTTTAGTAGCCAACGGAGATTTTTTTTTTTTTTCAAATTGCTTTCATGGTTTGTATGCCTTTGAATAATAGAAGAAAAGCATAGATACAGATACAGAAAGTAAAGTAATCTGGGAACGGTGGATCCAGATCAATGAAAGGTCAGGAAGAAGAAGCAAAGTCAAAATAAAATATGCCTAAAATAATTATACTTTACAGATTTCTCTTCTCTGTCCTCTAGTATATACATATATATACAGTATTTAAGTGACTCAGACAGAAGAATGCTAGAGGATACGCTGAGAACTGTGCCAGTAATTAGTAATCTCAGATCCTGGAGGCCTTTTATGTGATGGCTTCTCCTTGTGCCAAGAACATTGTTCTGAAAACAAGCATTAGCCAAAATATTATTTTAGCTAGAATTTTGATTAGCATCTCTAATTTCTTCCAAGTAGCCTACAGACAGGGAAAGCATTAGAAAACTGTTTTTCTCAGTTTTTGAAATTGACCCTTCCCTCCAAGATGAATGGATAAGAAAGGTCAAAATAAGCTGTTTCATGTCTGGGGAGCAAGCAGAACTGGGTAAAGTTCCAGGTATCACATTTGTTGTGTGCAGAGTGAACATTCTATGTTTCTGTGACTCTGTAACACCACCTTTTACTCCTGTGCTCTTCCAGCCGCTCGTCTCTCCCCTTCCACCCACACACTAACCAACACTATTGCTCTTGATTTGGTGCTTTTCAGGGGCAAGGTAGTGGCTCTGCAGTCGTCCAAGATCACTGGTAATCTCTTCCAGCTGCTCATTTAACTCTGGTAATACCTGAAATGTCCAATTTATATATTACTTTAAAGACACATTGATCACTCTCTTTCAAAAACAGAGGCAGAATGTGCAGGGAGAACGAACATATTTTAGGAGAACGATTTGTATAGCTTGAAAGAGAAGAGAAACTGGCACCTATGCAGTAGACTTCTAGCACTGGGAGACAAGCAGTATATATGGTAGATAAAGCCATTGAGTTATTGCATGGGTTATTGCATGCAAAAATGCAGACTGAAAATCATAGTTTAAAAAACTCAAGGGTGCTGGAAACTGAGAGGGTGTAAGAGAAGAAAGGATCATTTTGGATGGGTTCAAAAAGTGACTGGACAAAATCAGGGTAACCAAAACCTCACCAGACTGACAGCTGCAGAATGCAAAGATGTGTCTGGCTCAAAGTAGGCATCACCTGCTGCCTAGAGGGTGTTTGGGACAAGTCTCACTGCATGCTTGGCAAAAAGTGACCAATGTTAGAGGCCAGATACTGAGTTATTGGTGGGACCTGCAGTCTGACTTAAATGCTGTTGCTGTTGGTGTTCCTACCCCATACACTGTTCCCATGGTCTTTCTCAGGCAGATACTGTCAGGAATATGACACTGGAATAAATGATTCTTTCGTCTGATCCAGGTGCAGGTTTTTTGCCTCAAAAAGTACATCATCACTATATTTGTTTTCCTTCACTGAGACAGGACCACTCAAAATACTCTGATAGAACACAAGATGGTTCATTTTCTGTCTTCTTCAGGTTTTTTCTCCACTGCCTGTGTGACAGTAAGTTCAATTGTCTGAGAACTCACAAGGCCTTCTGAAAATACTTTTTTTTAGCCTTCATCTTGGAGCAACACTGTAAGTTCAGACTAACTTAGCAGCTGCAGTTCTGCTCTGTCTAATGCTCAGTGGTCTCAAAATCTGGCACTTCAGGAGCACAGAGACAATTAATACCCATGGCATTTCCTGGTTAACCAGTGCTGTTCCTTGAATCCCTGCAGATAGGTCTGCACAGCTTTTCACCTCCAGCAGCTTTTTACTTCTGTGCTCCTGGGATTTCAGATTATTCCCCCCTGCAGTGGAAATGTGTACGAAGCCAGGTGATGGTAAATGGGATTTTATCTTTTTAGTGGTAAAACGTTACATATCCTTTTAAAACAAAACCTGTAAAAAAGATCAGAAAGCTTTAACCTTTTTACAATTGTTGGGATTGATCACTTCACATTTAGTATTATAACTGAGCTTGGGATAATCAAACAAGCACAGAACAGTGTCATGTAACTCAGAACTGGGTCCTTCAGGTTTTCCTCTCACAGTGTTCTGTCATAGCGATGTAACCTCCTACCTTTAATGGTCAATTACATTGCCCTTCAAGCTGATTTCCATTTTTTCCAGATTAGGCAAACAAAAAAGATGGAATTTGCAGAATCTTGTTTGTACTGGTTATGATACCAAATAAAGAAATACTCTTCCTGATTCTAAATGCTTACAAAATACCCTTTATGTTAGAGACAACAGAGGACCGCAAGGTTAAGTCACATCTGAGGGAAAAATGGCAAGTTTTCTACCCAGTAATGTATTTGTTTAAGCCCTCTTTCCATTATGGCACCTGGATCTATAACTTCATGTGATAAAATAAGTGTTATTCATATATGAGTGAACATAGTGTACTGTACCTTCTTGTGGGACTTACCACTGTTACTAGGGGACCCTTTTCTTTTACTGGAAGCAGTTAGGAAAATCTCAGCAGGCCTTTGTACAATTATCGTGGCCTCTGGTTTCCATCTAGTGCACTTCCAGCTTTGCTGTTCCTAGCCAGTGGGAATTTAGCAAACTACTTGGAAGGAGATCTGGTCACTGAGGCATCAAAATCTACCTTCTTCTCGCACACCAGAAGGTACGGATGCAACCTGAAAGCTGCACTGTGCCTTTTCACACAGAGAGCTCTTCAGGGAGGGAGACCCAGGGTTGGGACACAGTATCCAAAAATAAACACCTTTCACTGTTTTCATTCTGGGGGCCTGTTGTCTTTCCTCTTTTTGTCTTGGCTTTGGAAATCGGGAGAGGTGTCTTGCCTGCTTGGCCATATGTAGGAGAAAGTGATAATTTGAATAGATGTCCTAAGTTCATTAACTTTCCCTAGCTGCTGTGAGCAAAGGCAGGGAGTGAGCTCTCAAAACACCTCTCTTACAAGCAGATTCAACCTGTGACAGAAATATTTGAAAGCATGATTAAATATAGTTGCCTGAGCCAGGCACATTTTGAAAAATAAGCACTGTATTACTTCAGTTTGCTGTAAATAGTAATTTACTTTGGTTATTTCCTCTAATTACAGTGCTCCATCTTTACACAAGGTTGTATTTAGGAACAAAGGGACCAATGTCACTGTGAGGTGTATGTTATAATAGAGACATTTGTATTAGGTTTCAGGAGAAGCCTACAGTGTATCCAGCAATTCTGTGGCTCTTGTGACCACCAACCCTTCTCTGGTTTTGTTAAGGCATTTTTTTTTTAATATATGTGCTCATTTAGACTCTTTCTGGTTCTGCAATGAAGTTCGTTTGATACCTCAGCTATTACCATGCACTGTTCTTACTTTTATCATATAAAATGTTAGGATAAAACAGAATCAGAATGGCCTCTCCTCTATTATATAAAATGTACAGATGTTAAGGGAAATAATACAAAACCAAATTAAACAAATTTTTAACCTAACAAGTGTTATAAACGAGCCAATTGTTCCATTTTTATTTTTTTTCCAAGAAACATATCTAGCAAGCCTATTTATACACAGTAGGTAACCCTGGGTTGCAGACAGGACTAATAAACAAAGAATGACAACCTATTTCTTTTAATGACAAGCTGACATATTTATTTTTATTATTCTACAAAAGTACTTACCAGATTCATCTGTCACACTGAAGTCCCATTCTCCTTCCCTGCAGACAGATCATGTGCCTGTACTGCAGTCAGGTTAGGTGAAAAATAAAATAAATAAAACCAGCCTATTTGGAATAAAAAAAGATATTCAAGGGGCTGCAGTTTACTGCACTAGGACATAAAATAGAAGATTTTTTTTGTCTGAATAAAGTTTTATATTGGTTGTTTCTGCAAAGTTAAGTTATAGCTACAGGAAGTGATTTGGATACTAAAAAATAGCTTTATAATATGCTTAAGTTGAATTTCTAGTTCTCTAGTATCTGGAATGCCACCTTAATAAGTCACTTCACAACTTGTAGGGCATTAAATCAAACAGTTTCTTTAGAAATGGTAGAGCCTCTTATAGTATTTAAAAACTGTGATAATGAATTTCAGCTACAAACTAAGTTACCATAAAATGTGTTTTCATTTTCCGCTCTTAGTGTTACATTTCCCAATAATAGCATTTTCTACAACGAAAGTGAGAATTCAGTTTTGCTCAAAGAAATAATCACTTTAGTTTTTCTAAATGCACATTTTTGTTATTTGTCATTTGTGCAACACTAACATGGATATATAAAATAATTCAGAGTGTCTTGAACTAGAATTTGGATTAGCTACAGATCAAGATTTGCTTTCTGATCTTGGACATGCAGACGTCGTGTATGCAAATCTCACACTGGAAAAGAATGAGTATCTGTTTTACATGTCACTTAATGGAAAGCCTTCTAATTAAGTCCTTCAAATGAAACTGAGAAGCCATGGAAGCGTTTAGGCCACAATTATTTTTATTTTTACTGTCCATTTTTATTTTTATTTTACACAGATGTTGAATACATGTTCTGAGCAGTTAAAGCTTCCTAGAAATGTAGTGGTAGTTTGGAATATGCAAGATATTCAGGTCTAGTACCTAAAAGACAAAAGAGAATGAAAGTGTAATGCGACATGAGTGGTGGTTTTGTATGTTCATGTGTAAACATTTCCTTTCTGCCATTTATAGCAGCAGTTTGGTCGTGGGAAATGCGTTACTAAGAAAGGAAGTTTTATGCTAATTTAAAGAATTATGTTGTAATATCTAGAGGATAAAATAAGGAGTTCTAACCTTCTCAGATTGTCATTACTTTAGCAAAAAATTTACATGCTGTAAAAAAACCCCCAATTGCAACAAAAAGAAATAGGAAAAATGTTTTTGAATGCTTCAAATCCCATGTTTTAATTTCATTGTACAACATAATGCATGAGGCACTCAGTAAATAGATCTTCCAGTTTCATGCAAATGCTACTTACTTTGAAGAAATAGCCAAGTGAGTAAACATTTAAGAGTCCTGGGGTTTTTATAATTTTAGCATTACATATAAACCCTTCTGAGAGTGTATAACATTTCTGCTATCACAAAAACAAAGGTAACCTATCAATTTAAAAATTATGGCACCAACATCCACTTCATTAAATGCTTGAAAACATCTTATGTCATGTCCATATTACTTGCCTGAAACTGTGCTGGTTTTGAATGTGAGCTAATGTAAAGGTACTGTCACAGCCTCTTGTGTGAATACAAACTTTGTGGAAAATACAGTCCTTTTATACTTTTTCCCCCACATGCTTTCACTCAAAAAACCCCACACTATTTTAGGTGTCCTCAATCCTGCCAGGTCCCTGCACAGTGTTTTATGATACCTGAATTGTATGGGAAATATCCAACACAAAATTCCAACACAGTTTTTGCATTACCATGGATATACTAGAAAAGTGCCTTTATTGAGTTAGCTACCTATTCCTGTTCATTCATGAATGAATAATGTTAGAATTAACATCAGCTATAGTGCATTATTTATTATTTCTCTGGATTTGATGCTTAGAAGAGGTGTTAAAGGTCTGATGCCTTTAAAATGTAATTCATTTCCTTTTGTTATCTATTATGCTGGCTGAAAGAGTTTCTTCACTTTTCTTTTGCTATTGGTATTTTGGGGAACACTTCTTAAAATTAGAGTAATATTAAAATTATTTCAAGTTATTAGCTACATAGAACAACTAGTTAAAAGCGTACGATTATTTAGTGCTAGTGAATAGACTCTGAAGTAAACTTGAAATCTATGTATTTGGCTAATAGCTGTGCTCGTATCATGAAAATGAAAGCAAAATTATGCTCTTATGCTCTTTTGGTGTGATTTTTATTCTGAAAGTTCGAGAACTAGCAAGAAAACATCCAAGCTGGAAGCCTGGCACTATCGAAGTACAGGGAATTTCATTCACAGTAGCATAACCCTGTTCAATGATGGTGTCTTCTTGTTTAAACAAGATTCTTATTTATGTTGTTAAAGACTCAGGATTAATATTTTATGATTCATAATACATGGTGTTGAAGGTTGGTGAACCAGGCAGTAAAATAGGCTTTTCCTGAGAAGCATTTTCAGTACAAGCAGAACTGTCCGCATGTTGTTCAAAAGAGGCTGTTCAAATGGATCTGAACAGGAGAGGGATCCAAACAAGAATTAAAAGTACTAGTTACAAGCTGAGAAAACATCCTTTCTAACTGTAAAAATCTAGCTATTGTGTATCAAGAGCAAATTGAACAAAGAAAGATTCTGACAAGCCACCGTGAGAATGCTTTCTCACCTGTGGGTATATCTGATTATCAGTCTTACAGTTACAAGGGTTTTGGCAAGACTTGCAAATTCCTGCCATGACTTCTGTCTACTCAAAACACGCTGTTGGCTACTGCTTTTGGCAAGCTTAGCATTTGCTGTGAGGCTTCTGCAAAAAAATGTTTCGGTCCTTAATCATTTAGGGGAACAATTGCTTCCCCAAGGCTTCTGTCTGCAGTTTGAGTCCATGTGTCTCTTTTGTAGAGATGCCGTGTGACACTTCCCACACAACCACCCTAATTTGGAAGGAAATATACAGTTAATTTTTGAATTTGCAAACCGTATTTTCAAGGATTTTCACAATACCTCTGAAGTTCCCTGTGCATCTCTTTGCAAGTCTCCAGATTCTCACTTTCCAGAGTCCAAAGAATGTCCTGGAATTGGAATCATAATCTCAAAAAGAAAAGCCAAAGCAAGCAGAAGTAGAGGTATACAACCTGCAGTGGGGAAGAAAAGCTGGGCAGAGCTAGAAAGAGCTTCCCTCTGAACGTTTATAAGATGCTTGATGACAGGACGGAACAACATGAAGTACCACCATGTCACACAAGTTTTCCTCAGATATTGAGTTAACAGGTATTTTGGCTCACATTATGTTTTGGATTATAATTAGCAAGCACTCTACATGTGAAATCCAGCCATTCTGCAATTGCACGTGTCCATGCAAAGGCAGATAGCTGATTAACTAGGCTGGTTGATTAGACTAACTGGTCTAACTGGTAGATGGCTCTTCCTGTAAGCATACTGCAGCATCACAGCTCACTATAGTGGCTCCTCCACTGCCCTGAGTGTTTGAGTGTTTGCTTATGAAGCTTAGCTGGGCATTTTTTAATCTCAAACCCTAACACCTCCCCCCTGCCCACCCCATCATGTCTATATTTGAAGGCAGTGCACAATTTAAGTTATTAAATGCGCTGATGAATCCATAGCAAGAGTAATCTGAGCCTTTCTTCCGTAGACAGAGATACAAGAAAGAAAGCACATTTTGTAGTCATTAAATACCTGCTGACTTCAGAAATGTAAACTGAGCGGGAAGGATTAGCAAGGAAAAGAATAGCAACAGCCACAACTTAGGTCTGGACAGTTTAATCCCCTGTTTTTATAACCCACAGTAGCTTTAACTCCTGTTTATTCTAATGGTAATTATGAATATAAGTAGGGACTAGACAATGAGATGTGTATCTGTCTTCAGGAAACTTGGTCTGTGTGGTTTAAGTAGGATTGTGTTGCAACTTGTTTCCCTAAGGCTTCAAATACCTTTCGCCTAAAACTGTAAGGTAAAGCTAAAAACTGTAATGAGTAAATAAAGAAATATAAACTACTTAATTAATTAGAATTCTGGAAAATTAGTACTAAAATTGCATTCCCTGAGATAGTGAGATTATTTACAGTTTTTTTCTATTCCATATTAAAACCATAAACTGCTTTAATAGCAAAGAAATTTTGGAAAATGTACTTTCCATAGAGAATTTTAATTGTGTTGTTGTATTGAAATGATTTCATACAACTGGAAAAAAACCCACCACCACCAATTTTTTTTAAACCCATCTTGTTATTTTTGTCTCTGTGTATAATTTATTTTTCTGAAATTTTGGAGGCGCAGAATCTTCAGAGATGACCAAAACCCCCATCTAAACCATTCCTCCCTAAATTTTTAAAAAGAAAAATGACCTTTCAGTCAACATCCATTAACAAAACAAACAAATAACCGACCAACAATCCAGGGACTAAGCACCAGAGGGCTGAAGTCAGTATCCCAAAGCATATTTGTGTGCCTTGCATCTTGACATGATTGATGTGTTGCACTCACGAGGCATTTGACAAACATTGTTTTGCAGGTACTTAGCATGATGACAAATTAACAAACGGAATAAATGGATTACAAAGCATTTACATCGTCATTTATGCCTTTTTCCTGTGCAGTCTGGACTACTACAAAGTGATCTGAGGCTAGTTATGAAGAGATATACAAGCTTTACAAGGTGCAGCATGCAGCAGGGTGATTAATGCAGAGAGATTAACGAACATAATTTTGAACCAGCAGCTTTTGTCTTACTCTATTTGCTCATTTTGTTATTAATAGGCACTGAAATCATGACCCTTATTTCAGAAATCCTCAAAGGGCTGACACTGGGCTGCCACAGATAGCATTCTTGAAGCATCTTTGAAAGAAGCTCTGATAAACAGGGACAAAAGATGATAATCCAGGAGCAAACATCTGAGAAGGAGGTAAATTACCTTGGGTGATGGTCCACTCTATCATGGCAGGAGTGCTTCTGGCTCCTCCATACCCTACTGTTCTGACACTGTAAATCTCTGTAGGCTATTGCTCAAGTGGCCTCAGGTTGGAAACTATTTAGTGGGTTGTCTCCCAAAATTTTTGAAGTGGGGAAACAACAGGCTTAATTTTCACATATGTCATCCCTCAAGAAAGATGACTGCTAAATAGTGATGCTATATTTGTAGATGGTGAGTAAAAGTGCTCTTTTCTGGGAGAGACCTCCTGGGATCTTGATGTTTCTGCTGGGCAGCAGGGGCTTCTGCAGCAAGAAGATGCCCCTCACTTCACACGGGTGCCATCAGTGCACAGTGCTAAGCTGCTGCAGCTGCCACCACACTATATTCCTGCTGTCTCTTTCTCGTTCTGTAATAAATTTATTAAAACAGTTCTTCCACTGTCCAACACAGATGGCAGAGATCATGATCCTAAGCATATTCTGTGGATGTTTCTGTTGGTCCTGTTTTGGACAAATAAATAGAAAGGCAATTTGTGCCAAAAATATTTTGGGTTCATTCTTTTTTAAAAAATTAAGTTTGAGTATTTAGATTATGCATGGTAATTTTTGATGTGTAGTAAAGTTGGTGTGTGCTGTAAGATATAGGAAATGTTTGGTCTTATGCATTCAGCTTAGCAAGCTAACATGTGTCAGGTGGTCTGTGCTAGCTGCCCAATTTTGTGTTCTTTGCCTGTAGCAGCTATGTAATGGTTCAATTTAACTATCCCTCAGAGAAAGCACCTGCAGCGGTTTGGTGTACCACAGACTCTCTCACCCCTTCCAGGCATGTAAAGCTGTGAGTTTCTCAACTTGACCACCTCAGCTTACTGCATGCTTGTGCTGCCTTGGGTTACAACATATGCGTTTGTGTAGGGCATATTGAAAGCCAGCTGAGAGGCTGTCTCCAGATATGAAGCAATGAACACCTGCAAGATGAGCTCCTTCTGGCACTGCTCATGCTTCAGGAGGACGCAGCTGTCTCTCCTTGCCTGTACGCCTGCTGGAGGACACATTTGCAGTGGTAGATAAGTTGCATATTTGTGGTCCTTGAGGTGATGGGGTGGAGAGCCAAAGTCTGGGTCATTGTGGGTTGGTTGGTGTGAGTTGTAGGGTAATGAGGTCTGGCACTGCACAGTTGCAACCCATTCTATAATGCTAAGAAGCGCTATTTCTGAAGATGTTTTGCTACAGAAGTGCAACACACCCTGTCTGTGGTGCAAAGGGGTGAAGGAAGAGAGAGAATGAAATAATAGGTGAGGGAGTGACAGCAACTAAAGAGGTCCAACAGGCACTTGTGCCTTAGTGTGCATGGGTGGCATGAACAAATCTGAGGAAGAGAAGGAGGGAGAGTTAAAGGAGGTGCGTTAAGCTGTATGTAAGAGCTATAAGTCTTCGTTTAAGCTAGCACCTAGAAAATTAATATATTTAATTAAATTCAACGACCAATCTACTTTAAGGCACTTGTATGCAAAATAGTGATAAAATAATACTAACACTAAGACTGTGACGCTTCTCAATCAACATTACATGTGAAATACGTGCCTGAAACCAAGCTCTGGTGGTCAAAAAGTAGAAAATAGAAAAATAAATATAAAGATAACAATCTTCTATTTTCATTTCAAGAAAACATTTGGTAGAAGAGGCAAAATAAAGATTGACAGACAAAGCCAACTACAGAAAGAATTAACGAAAAATTGGTTCAAATGAGAATAGAAAAACAGAAGTAGTATTTAAGGATGTTGGAGATTTCATAATCAAATTATCATAGCAGCAAGTGTTAAATACTTTAAAATAGGTTTATTATGAGACATGTCTCCTTCAGACAGCAGAACTTATCAATCCTTCTAAATAAGTGAGAGTACTTTTAAGCTGATCTATATGAGACTCATAAATTAACATGTTCTTCCTAAAATTCTCTTTTGTGGTGACATACATAGGAATTACATTTTCAAATAGAGTATTATTTGGAAATGGAAAATCAATTTACAGAATTAATTCAATTACTGAAATGTGAAACTTAATAAAAATCTGATCTGAAGAGTTAAATAACATTCAGAAGAATATCACCCCTCTCTATCAGCAGAACATTTAGGACATTGTTTCTTGCTAAGTTTTCTCCACATCAGATTTCGTCTGGCAAGTCATGCATTCTGCAGGAGTTAAAGGTGTAGGAGGAAAAAAAGAGCACTTGAGGCAGAACTCCAGCTGGTACATATAGGAGTGAGGAAGGTAAGCAGCTAGTCCTGGGGACAATATCTTTAGCAGGGTTTATTGCGATTTGACGGGGGGTAATGATTTTAAACTAAAAGAGTGGAGATTTAGACTAGATATAGGGCAGATACTTTTTGCAATGTGTGGTGAAACTTTGGAATAGGTTGCCCAGAAAAGTTGTGGATGCCCCAACCTGTGAAACATCCAAGGCCAGGCTGGACGGGGCTCTGAGCAACCTGATGTCATTGAAGATGTCCCTGCTTATTGCATGGGGGTTGGACTAGATGACCTTTGAAGGTCTCTTCCAACCCATACTATTTTATGATTCTATGATTCCTATCTCCACTCTTCTGTTGAGTCATAGGCTGATGTGACTAACACTCCCTATGCAATGTACAGTTCTGAGTACCTGTTGAGATGATCCAGCTATCCTGTGTTGAAATGCTTGCCTTTTTCATGTGGAATTCTGAGCTTCTTCAGGCAATTCTGACCAGGGATCTGGTAATGTTTCCAGATCTGGGAGCAGTATATTCGTGCTAGCTGAGGGGTGACAGCATTTAGTCCAGGTGTAGAACTACACTAAGGCTATGTTGCTGTCAATGCTCAAGCTAGACCTCCTCATGTATGGTGTCTATCGAGCTTAACTACATCCCAAATGACTCTTTGGGTTCAACACAGGTACTTCATCTAATTAACTCAATAAAGCATGTGTGGAGAAATCAAATAAACATTATATTAAGTCAGAAGTATAAGAAAAGGAATAAAGGCTGTGAAATCTTCAAGACCACTGTAGCTCACAGGACAGTCTTTTTATTTTTTTTTTTTATTTTTTTTCAAAAGGGTATGGATTTAGGAGAGAAGGGGCTTTTGGATGACTCCTGAGTTTTGAAATGTTGCCTTGACCACACTGGAGTAATTAATGAGACTTGGCATTTCTGCGTGTACTTAACTACAGATTTATGCGTGGTAAAGCTCACCACTGACCAAATGTACCTGTAGGGCCTCAGCTAAAGCCTTTGAAGTCAGTATCAGCCTGAAGTGAATGAGGGGTGGATCATGCCCTTAAACAAATATTTCTGGAAAGCCCACTGTGCATATGGAGAAATATTTTCTTTCTAAGCTGACGTTTTAAAATGAAATAATATTTGGCTTCAGGCCTTAGAGGAAATGGGACAACTTTCTTTTCAGATATTATTTTTTAATGATGCAAAAAATATGTTTAAGCTTCTTTTTATTTTAAAGTGACTGTGTATTTTTTTTTTCAGACTTTCTTAAAGAACCTAGCCCATGAACAAAAATACCCAAACCCCATTGATGGAAGAGAAAGCACCAGAAATTTTTGGCTTAAAATATTTTTGAAAGTTTTAAGTTCGGAAATAAGGGAAAGAATTGAAACTCTTTTGCAACCACAAGAACTGTTTTGCACTGCATGCCAGTCCGTGGGTGTTTGTGTGTGTCAGAGCTCGTCAGGTAGTTATTTGGATTATATTTTCCATCCATGCTTATGAATCACTCACAAGCAGATCCAGATTTCTGCTGTTGTTTTGTTATTTATAGACATAAATTGAATAATCTGGGTGATTAACTTTCAGACTACAGAATGCCCATAAACTGATTGCTGCAGTATGTCACCACTGGCTGCTCAAATGATGTGTTTGCTTAACAATTTTATAGTTTAAGCTTTCAGCTTCCCCTTTTGGACAATTAAAACTTTTAAGAAGTTTGAACAACGAATATCAAATTAAGTCAGAGTTTAATAACAGTTAAAGGAATTGATTTTCAATTCCTGTTGTGAGTCTTCGTCTAATGGGAAGCAAGTGTTGCATATGTTCTCTAATGTCAGTAAACTTTTGCTCATTTGAATTGTGCTACTGGATCAAAAGAATCACTTCTAGGAACTGCTCACCACCAGTTTAGCAGGGACACTTGTTGGTTTTAGCACATAGCATTCAGAAGTTATGTTTTTGTACAATTTAGTTAGTAATTCGAGTTATCTTGGGTGTGGATTCAGAATACCTGGGGGAAAAAAGGGACTATATACATGTGTGTTTCTTCTTATTGTTCTGTTATAACCAATTGTTGCTAGTCCAACAATGCTGTAAAATAAATGGCACTATTAAAATATTTGGGGGATAGATACCAAAGGACCTTTGGAAGAGGTTAGTCCTTGCATGCCCAGCCTTTATGTATTGTTAACACCTGGGTGATGCCTGAGGCATGCCAGGCAATAATTACACACCTTCATATTTCTTTCCTGACAGTCTGTCATTATTAGTTCTAACTGTGAGTTAAAGGGAGATTCTTTATGGCTACCCTTTTTCCCTGTACCAAATTCTACAATATCTTCAGCAAAATAATATTTATTTCACCAGCAGGTTACATAATGGGGTTCATTACAACGCTTTTGCATATAGAAGAAAAGCAGTGCTGTGCTGGATCTTCTGCACTACTTAAGTGACAGCTGCAGAACAGACTATTGGAGCAAACACACATTGCAGAGAGTGATTTGCAATTAAAATATTTTTTTAATTAAGTTCCTAATGACCATATTTTGATCTTGCTTTAGATCAGGACCTTCATGGTTTGCACCTCAGAGGAAGGCGATGACATAGGATTTGCATGTCGTTTCTGCATTGTCACTCCAGCAGTGAGCTTTCTGTGAGGAGCAAGGAGTCATAAAACACTCATGTGTAAGTTACATGTGAAAGCTGGATGGGAACAGAGGAGTTCAGCTCTTTAAATTACGTTGTAGGGTTGAAGGACAGAAGGAATCAGTAGGTCATCTAGACTGATCTCTTGTATAATATAAGCATGTCCCTCTCTAATGAGGTTAATAATTTGCTGTTAATTGGTGTATATGTTGTATTTGACTTATGTAGCTCTTACATAAAACATTTCAATCTTTATGGAAGGCATTAAGACGCGGGGAAGCTACATGTCCGTTGGTCATTGCTCCAGGAATTAATCATTCTTGCAGTTAAAAACTAAAGTATTTCCCCATCTAAATTTCCTTGTGCTTAGTTTTCATCCACTATGTGTTTTTGTTTTGTTATGCCTATTCCTTTTACACTCATTATTTTCTTGCCATGTATGTGTTTCATATATTGTATGCAAACTATCTCTCACTATTGTTTTTTTTAAAAGCTGAGCAGATTCCTTATTCTATCTATGCAAGGCATTTTCTTTGAGCTCTCAAATAACTGGAATGACACTTTCTCTGCGCATTCAACATCTTTCTTGAAATAAGAGCATCAAAGCTGGAGAAAGTGTTCCAGTATTAGTCTCACCAATGCTACAAGGGTAACTAAAACCACTTTGGTTCTGCCGCATTTATTGCTCTTTGTGATCTGAGTATCACAGATGCCTCTTTTGCTGAGTCATCATAATGGAAGCTCACCTTCACACATCTGTGTACTTAAATACTCTTAATTATTGATTTTTTCCCCCTTCATTGCAATTCTTTAGCCTGTGGCTATGGTTAACAATTTTTTTCCTAGATATACGACTTTCATAGAATCATAGAATAGCTTGGGTTGGAAGGGACCTTTAAGAGTCATCTACTCCAACTTCATTGCAATGACCAGGGGCATCTTCAGCTAGATCAGGTTGCTCAGAGGCCCATCCAGCCTTGCCTTGAATGTCTCCAGCGATGGGGCACCTACCACCTCTCTGGGCAACATGTGTCAGTGTTTCACCACTCTCATTGTAAAAAATGTCTTCCTTATATCTAGTCTAAATCTAACCTCTTTTAGTTTAAAACCATTACCCCTCATCCTGTCACAACAAGCTCTGCTAAAAGGTTTGTCCCCATCTTCCTTATAAGCCTCCTTTTAAGTGCTGAAAGTTGACAATAAGGTCTCCCTGAAGTCTTCTCATCTATAGGCTGAACAACTCCATTTCTCAGCTTTTCCTCACAAGAGAGGTGTTCCAGCCTCTCTCTGATCATTTTTGTGTCCTCCTCTGGACCCCCTAGAGCAGCTCCATGTCTTTCCTGTGCTGAGGGCTTCAGAGCTGGATGCAGGGCACCAGGTTGGGTCTCACTAGAGCTGAATAGAGGGGCAGAATGACCTCTGTCAACCTGCTGGCCATGTTCTTTTTGATGTAGCCCAAGATATGACTGGTCTTCTGGGCTGCAAATGCACATTGACAGCTCATGTCCTATCTTTCATCTACCAGTACCAACAACTCCTTCTCGGCATGGCTGCTCTCAATCCCTTCATCCCCCAGCCTGTATTGATAACAAATGGCTGCATAACTGTTTAGAGTTTGGCAGGCTATATGGGCTGCCCTTCTCTCAATTTAATTTGCCATTCAGCTAGGATCAGTGACAGCTACAGATTTGATTAAAATGTCAACTAGCATCATGTTAAATATGGGCACCACTAGAAACATCTTCTGCTGTAGGTGATTTCCAACTCTCTGAAACCTGCCTGAGAGCTGCTAACCTGAAAGAATCTAATAAGTTTTTTGACATGATATACTTCCCAATATATTTGGACCTTGTGGCCAAGAAGGCCAATGGTATCCTGGAGTGTGTTAGAAGGAGGGTGGTTAGTAGGTTGAGAGAGGTTCTCCTTCTCCTCTACTCTGCCCTAGTGAGACCACATCTGGAATATTGCGTCCAGTTCTGGGCCCCTCAGTACAAGAAGGACAGGGAACTGCTGGAGAGAGTCCAGAGCAGAGCAGCAAAGATGATTAAAGGAGTGGAGCATCTCCCTTATGAGGAGAGGCTGAGGAAGCTGTCCCTCTTTAGTTTGGAGAAGAGGAGACTGAGGGGTGACCTCATGAATGTTTATAAATATATAAAGGGTGAGTGTCACGAGGATGGAGCCAGGCTCTACTAAGTGACAACGAACAGTAAGACAAGGGGTAACGGGTTCAAGCTGGAACGCAAGAGGTTCCACTTAAATTTGAGAAGAAACTTCTTCTCAGTGGGGGTGGCAGAACATTGGAACAGGCTGCCCAGGGAGGTTGTGGAGTCTCCTTCTCTGGAGACATTCAAAACCCGCCTGGACAAATTCCTGTGTAACCTCATCTAGGTGTTCCTGCTCCGGCAGGGGGATTGGACTAGATGATTTTTTGAGGTCCCTTCCAATCCCCAACATTCTGCGATTCTGTGATACTCTGATGGCTAGTGGTACTACTAATATTCTTATCCTTTAATTCTTTGTGGTATAAATCCTACATGACTTTTTCATTAATCTATCCTGGCTTAATACCAGGATTGCCGGTCCTTAGTTACGCAGGTTGTCTGCTTGCCCTTCTATTGAGAGCTTTCACAAAATTAATGCTCTCTAGGCATCTGAAATCTTTCTGCTATTGCAAGCTGTACTGGAGATGAACATCAGCTCACAGGGCATTTCAGCTAATTCTTCTGGAATTCTTGGCTGAAAATTTTCTGAATCTTCTGGTTTTAAGATATTTATCTCTTGTGGATGTTGTTCAACATCCTTCTTAATTACTTACAGCCTGCAAAGTACTGAAATACCCTGCAGTCTCATGCATCATCTTTTTTATTGTTTCAGCAGCTGCATTTCTTAGCAACAAGGCTTTAGTTCTGGTCTAGGTGTAAGAGCTGGCAATTGTAGTGAATAGTTAATTTCTTTGCATTTCTTTCCATTGTGGTTCATAAATACTACAGGAACAGTCTGTCCCCTGACTTGCAGATGTAATTGTCATTAGTTTAAGTAGAAAATGTGTCAAATGTAGTAAATTAGTTGTAGAGCAAGATAACATCCTCTAGTTGATAAATTGTCTGAATGAAAGAGGAGATCTCTCACTCTCTACAAACCTTACCTTGTTCTGATGGGACTTGCAGCTATATTCTGAACACAATAGCAGAATCATAAACACAGAGTTTGTGAACATCTGTATGTTTGGACATCACTTGATGTGTCTATTATACTAGAATCACTATTATCAGTGTCTTTCAGAATGACAGTCATACACTGCTTAGTCTTAATACTAAACTAAAACAGTTAAACACAGTTCATAAAATCAGAATTCTACATGATTTCAGTGGAAAAAGAACAGTCTCAGTAATTATTGCTGTAAACAGTTCACAGAATGTTTAGGAATGAAAAAAGTACTACAAATCTATAGAAAAGTATTTTCCAGTAGTGTTTGTAATGTTTTGTAATTCCTTCATAAGACTAGAAGCATAGATGTTTTTAAAGTGTCAGGTTATTTAGAAACAATTACGTCTGACTATTATAAACATATTTTCTTTAACTATACTCATAGTAGTTAAATTGGTGTTTGTTGAACAAATTAATCAACTGAAATTGTAAGAACTAACACTAATTTAGTTACTGTTTTGAATACATAGTAAGTTCAAGGCATACAAAACATACCTTTGGTAGAAAGACACTTCTCAAGAATAGAAAAAGTTTTGAATAAAACCCATGCAATTAAATGAAAACCACAGAAAAAATAATAGAGATAAAAGTGCCTTTCAAAGAAATGTTACGCTTTTTGTCTGTGATTAATATGGTATTGACTCATCCAGGTTATGAAAAATATTGTATCAAAGCATCCTGTAATAGCAGATGAACAGACACCTACTGGTAACTGCAAATGTGCACAAATACAAAAAAACTTACGCGTATCCATATGTGTAGGGTAACAAACAATAACAACCCTAACCATTACTTCAGTGCACTGCCTGGAAAATATTTTGTCCAAGATATGCTGAAATTGGCTGGAAACCTTTATACTGATCATCCTCTGTTCTGACATGTTTTACGAAAAAAACCAGAGGAAACTGCATGTATGTGTCTTCTTCATGCCAACAGTCAGAAAAGACAAAAGACTCAATTTGCAGCCTGAAAAACCTCAGAAATGCAGAATCAAATGGCATTCCATCATCTATTATGTACACGTTCTGCATTGAGCAGGCTATATTAGAAACAGTATGTAGTAGCAAATATTGGTATGTTATTTATTTCTTGGTAGACTTCAGAAAAGTTTTCTGCAATTATTTTATGCCTAAGGGCAATGAGTAAGACTAAAGTAACCATTACTATGGTAGCTCCTGTATTCAAAGTAATTTAGATATGGTTGAGTTAGTTTTGCCCCAAAATTAAATAATCCAGTATCAGTACATAATATCTAGACATTTAAATAAAAGAGGTGTTTAGAAACTCTTAAACAGAAAATGAAATTTGTTTAAGAACACAGTGTTTCATGACCAAAGAACTCTGTAAGTTATAACACAAAGTACCATATATAAGGAAAGAGAGAATTTAGAAAGTAAAATGAACGTAACAGTGAATATAAATACGAAAATAAAAAACTGCAAACTCTTGATGTTGTTGCAGTATCTATTGCCAATTGCTTTAAGGAAGACAGAGAGGATGAACAGGTTATAGCAGGCTCTGAAAAAGAGTAATAGTGGCTTAAAAATATGAAGCCAGCTAATATTAGCTAGTCAGTTGGATGCTCATCCTGGACAAAATATAAGAATGGCTAAAATGGTACTCAGCCAAATGGGAATACGAAACAGTGGCACCTGAATTTTCACAGCACACGCACAGTAGTTTCGGGACTAGCCCACTTCCTGCTGCCTTCTTCCCCTTCATAGTCTTTCTTATCCTGAAGGTATTACAGGAAGTTCACTGAGAAGATGCAGAATGAAAGCCATGAATGCAATACAGAGTGCACTAAAACCTGCCATACACCCTTCGTACTGGTTGTCCAGCATATACACAAGGCAGAGTGCTCTCCAGGTGCACAGTGGTGTGAGTTGAGACATCTGAGAGAATCCTGAAGCTATGGTGACCATGATGACCATGCATCTAGTCCTACATTGCCTTAAGAAAGAGCCACTGAAGCCAGGGATCAGATGGATTATCCCGATGATGCTATGCTGAACCTTATGCACATGCAGAACAGGAATTGTTAGCAATCGTCCTGGCTTGGTGGAAGTAAATTTTCCTGAAAATATTTGAGTTCCTTTTTTTCTGAAGAGATAATAAATCCAACTGACAAGAGCAACTGCATTGATGTAGCATAGCTGGCCATAGGTGACTTCAGGCTCAACCGTTGCACAATGTTTTTAGCAAGGATCTGTTACTATGTGCAGTCAAAATGTGAGAGCATTTATTCTTCCACAGATTAAAAGTTTGCTCGTTAATCTGTATGTTTTCTGTGGACTATGGATGATGCTGGTAGACATCATCCTTCTGCCAGTCATTGCACTGGTTGACAGAGGCTTGTTACAGTTGACTTCTACACAGCAGCTTTGAGAGGATCCTGCAACTTCTTATTCCTTCACATCCTGCATAGGAGTATTGCACTGTATTTCTGTTTTGCATTTCTGTGATTTAGAATCTCCCACAAGTTGCTGTTGATATGCGAAATAGTTGCTACTGCTTCTATTTGGGTTGGAAAAATTTGATCATTCAACTATTTAGTAAAATTTTCTGAAATTCATAATATTGGGAATTCTTCTGCTTGCATTTACAGCTGATAAAACAATGAGATAGATTTTTACACTCTCAATGGCCATACATGACACAAACTTTGAATGTAGTGATCAAATATTAAACACATTTTACCTTTAATTTGCATAGACACTACTTTGAGTTTTAAGCATAATAGTGTTAAGGTATGAAAAACATTATTTATTCATTTTTATTTTGGCATATTTCTGAGGTGAGAAGAAAGAAATAGAAATCTCATTTATGACACAAACTTAATAAGCTATTTCTCAACATGGCTTTTAAAATAGTTGACAAAAGGAAATAAGAAATCAAAATTATTTGACTATTCATAAAAATGGATTTAATACATTAGCCATTAAAAATTCTTTTAGCATTGGTGTAGAATGGCTTGAATAATAAATACTTTTAGTTGTAAATAATGTATTTTATTTCTAAAACTCCTGAACCTATTATACCTTCAAGTATAGTTTGACCAGGTCTAACGAGGCTCCACTGGGATTTCTCCTGTGAATATTGGAAGGTTGGTGCCATTCCTGGGATAACTGGGAGCAAGCATGGTCTCTCTGGATGCATAGAGAGAAGACCCCTCTGCCTGGGCTCTACCTGACTTGTTGAGGTTTCATTTGCACCCCCACCTCCTTGGTCCTGCAGTGAAGGGAGGGCTCAGAGCCTCCCCACAACCTCCCACCAGCCTGGGGAAGGTATCACAGCTCCCTGAAAGTAGTTTCTCTCTCTGGATATGGGCAAATGTTGATAGAGAGTAAGCAAATTACAAAACAGGCTATAACTTTGCCCATAAGCAACGAGCAACCACAGAGGTGTCCTAAATTACCTCACGGTGGCTGCCCATTAGCCATGGACAACTAGAGAGGTGTCCTTGTTCACCTCACTGTGGCAAGTCACTGCAAATGCTTATAGTCCCCACTGATGGGAAAGGGTTTATTTCTCCATTTAGGTAGCATTTTAGTTCTGATTATCAGCTGGCCTGACTTAAGTGGTGCTGGATGTTGAATTGTGGTGTGACAACTCTGATGTCCTCCGTGGTCAAAGGAGGGGAACCTCAGTCACAGGGATGCAAGACTCTGGCAGGAGGCAAGTTTGTGACACTTTGGAGGGTGTGGATGTTACCTCTTGTCACTGCAGGTGAATGGATGGGCAACCTGGGCAGCTGCCTGGTCACGGTCACCTCAAAGCCAGAAGCTCCTTCCTGTCCATTTGACCATGGCACTAGAGAGCCATCTGGGGCTGAATGTGGCAAAAGCTATACTCCATCTGAAGAGAACAGTAGTTTGCCAAAACATTCTGCCTGCTAAAAGAACCTGTATAGTCACTGGAGGAGAAGTGGTGGATGGGATGAATGTTAGGTTTACATAGAAAGGCCTAAAAATATGTTTTGGGTTCCCTAAATATTGTTGGGGAGTATAAAGCCTTTAGCAGTAATAAAGATCACTTATGACAAAGGAGTGCAGTCTGGAAGTAGGAAAATTAACAGTTAAGAATATTAGTTTTCACTAAGGACCAGTGAAACTTTAATGCAAAGGGAATTATCTAAAACTTTCAGCTGTTTTCATGATGTTGACTTTGCTCACAATCTGCACAGTAAAAACAAGGCTAAATAACCCATGTGTCCAACACTGTTTTTGGTGTGTTGCAGATGTTATGAGGCATCAGCCATGAGAGACGCTTAACAAATCCATTTGAAGTTTTTAATTTTAAACAACAGAAACCATGAATCAACCCTTAGCATTAACCTACCTTTGTTATTTAATGTAGGTCTTAATTGTTTAAATAACTGTGGGAAACCTTTTTATTTCTAGAGATACTAGTGAGCCTGGAGGCATATTTTGTGACTACCACACTCTCTCAATTGTCCACTAGTGTTTCAGATACTGAGATCTACTCAGAAACAGCAGATAAGCTCCATTATTCACCTGAAAGAAACGAAAAATATTAAAAAATTGCATTTATGGCAATATCCTGATAATTCAAAACCTAAGAAAATCTGAAAACTTGTGTATATTCTCCTTTTCGACACATCATATTTGTGAGTAAAATTTTTAACTAGAATCTTAAGGCATCATGTTAAGTGTTTTTCTTCTCACTAATATAAAGTAGCAGATGTACAGCATCTGCAAATACTCATGAAGACTAAGTAGAAAGAAAAATTATCACATCAACACTTCACCTTCCAGTACTTTTCCTGGGTGATGGTCCTGTTTGAAGGGCAGGAAAGAATAAAAGGCCTGTCTTTCTATCTTATTGACTTAATGGCTACATTCAGTGTATTAATAACAATAATGTACTATCATATTTAACTGTAAAGACTTTAGTTATGGTCTTGTATAAATTGAATTTTCATGGGAAAAATAAGCAAGGATGGGATCAAGTCGGGAAATTTGGGATTAGGAAAATAATGTTATGCTTTAAGGATCATTAAAATATCATGGATTAACACTGTAAAAACTGAAACCCCATTGTTGTTAACCTCTTTGCACTGGACTGAGCTATTCTAAGGCAACACTGAACAAGGTTTTCATGTGTGGAATGAGACAGGAGTTTTCAACTTTTCTTTTGCTAAAATCCAGGTTAAAAAAACCCCCAGTTGATTTATTTGTTTCAGTAAAGGTTTCCTCAAGGCTTGAGCAGGTTTTCATGTCTAATAAAGGAGATGAAAAAAGATCCCAGACATGGAATAATCCAGGTGAGGAACTGCAGCTGGAAAGTGGCCATGAAGAATAAGATTATATGGATTTATCCTGGAATAAAATATGGCAGATGATTTAATGCTACCCAACTAAACTGAAGCTGTATCTGTCCCTGCATATAGTAGGGAAACAAATGTATATTTTGCAATTAACAAATAAATTGCTTTAACTACTTTTTTTTTTTTTTTTTTAAGGTTGGGATAGAACAAACTGTTCTCTGACCCCTGAAGTTTCTGCATGTTTACAACACAAGCACTGCTGGTCAAATTAACAGAAGACATTAAAAAGCTGTGGTATTTAAGCAAAAAAAGTTTCTAAGTGAGAAATAACCATACACACAGTGAGTCTTTTCAGTACTCCTGAGACAATATGGTCAGCACAATTGCTTCATGCAGCAAAAATACAGGAGATACAACCATCTGCTTCATATAGCCTGTTGATCCAAGATTTTCCACAGTCTAAATGACAACCATTCCAATTAGATACAAGAGAAATAATAGTGCAACTGATTTACAAACTAGATTTGAATGGAGTCTACTTGCAAGATATTTACTAATTATAAATAACTTATGTGTTTTGAAGAGTCTGTTATTCCATTGTTAAACCAAATCAGGCCAAAGGTCAGAGCAAACAGTATGCTGTAATTATGGAAACCCTCAGTTTTTAATGCTTTTGTTTATGTAGAAAAAACACTAAAATGAAAAAGTGGAAGACAGGAATTTTTAAGATGTTTCTGTCCTCTATTCTTTTGCTACTGACCCTGGCCAGTAACTAGCAGTGACCCTCCATGCTCTCAAGCTCTTTCAGGTTCCTAGTCTATTAAAAGGACTACTTCAAAGCTCCTAATATCCCACATTTAATTTTTATATTAAAAAATTAGGGTTGGAAGGGAAGGAGGACATGCACTGCTGTTGGAAAGGATTGGCAAGCACAAATATGGGCATTAGGAAAGTGGTTTGACAAGCCTGGGGGCTGGAAAGAGGAAGAAAAAGGTGAAATAATAATATTTTAACAATAATGTCCACTTAAAAAGGGAAACAACACTGGAGTTCTCTTGTCTGTTTGTCTTTTTTTTTTTTTGATATCTGCCTTACCTTCCTGACTCATTTCAGAGGGACATTTTTTAACGAAGTTGTTCTTTATTGTTCAAAGTATACACACACACAAAGAGATATCTTGGAAAAGTTATTTTATTTGGAAGTGAGCTGCAGAAACGTGCTTTAACAATAATTGCAGCTGTCCCTGACACACTGTGCAGTGGTCAGGTAATTTGTGGGCATTGAAGTCATTCAGCCACTAGCTTCATGAGGGGAGTGTCCCTGGGCTGCGGTACATCAGTTTGCTCCAGTGTCACTTATTTCTTTGCCTGGAAGCACAGGAGATAAAAGACTAACCTTAAGATGATAGTGCAAGTCAATAGTAAGGTCCTGAATGAAGTGGGAGACACAGCGCGTACAGTCCCTGCTGGACAGCAGTCAATATCAGACATCACACTTAAACTGTCACAATTTGACCTGACAATCCTTTTTTTCAGAAGGACCAGAAATAGAGCTCGCCAAGTTACCTTGCATTTCTGAAGAAGGTCACAAGCAGGTCACTGGCAGATGGAAGTGTGTATTAAAGATGTCTAGTAGGAGCATAAGCATGAACATTTTTAGCCTGCATAAACATAAATGTTAAGATGCATAAGGGATTGTCACTGCCCAGCTGGAACAGGAGCACAGTTAAAAGATCTTTATAAAGAACAAAGAGAGATATTTGCTCTGTTCATGTGAAAAAAAATTACTGGAAGGAAAAAAAAGGAGACTTATATAGTCAGCAATATATGTTCTAAAAATGCAATTTCCGGATTAATAACAAAGACACTGTTCTAGTTCACTAGTTCCTTTAGGACGTGCGCTTTTGACCCATGCAACATATTGTGCCCCATGGCTCTTAGCTGAACTGTGACTTAACTGTGCCTATTTTTTTTTAAATGTGTGATGTCTATTAAAACTAGCTGGTGCTTGTACCAGGACCCCAGTGGAAATGAAAGAGATGTCTCAGTGGACTGTCCATTGGTTAAATATTAAAGGATCAAACTTTAATATTTAAGTGTGTATGTAGTATATTATATAGAACAAATTCCCATCTGAATATTTTAAGTTTTCTCTTTAATCTCTGGAAAGCCAGTGTTTCCACCCCTTAACTCTAATTAACCAGATAAAACAGTATTTCAAGGATATATCTCCTATGAAAAGAGTCAGGTTTTTCTGTGATTATATATATCTTTGCTCCAAGACACTTATTAATTTGCTTAAAAGTCCATGCATCATTTCACAGATTGTTTTAGCACTTGTCATCTTATCAGTCCATGTCTGAGTAAGGCACACTTGAAAAAAACGGAGTGAAAGATTAAGTATTCTGGCATGCTCTACATTATAAATATAACTGTATTCATTTTATAAATGAGTTTCCATAAAAACGGAGCAACAGAGAAGGGTGAGAGGTGATGGAGCACAGTGAAAGATGGCGGGCCTGACAAATGCAGCTGGGGAGGGAATCAGAGGCAGCAGCAGGATAGATAGAACTGGAAATCTTTTATCCCCTGCAGCTGTGATACTCCTTGCCCCTGTTATTTCTTGTCTCGTGTACCAGGAGGAGCTGGTGCCCTGCAAGGGTAGGGGGTGGTGGTGGGGCTGGAGAGGCAGCGCCCTGCCTCTGAGGGCTGCTGTCCTGCTCTACCTCGGCAAGGAGGGCAGAGCTGCCCCATGATGGTAACCCACAGGCCTCATCACCCTGACAGGCCCACCACGATGAGGTGGGTCCACAATCAAGGCAAGAGTGTCCTGTCCTTGAAGTATTACAGTAGACTGGAAACAGAAAAGGGAGGTTCTCCAGGTTAGTGAAACTGATGTCCAGGTCCCCAAAGGTGTTTCTTCAGCATCCCTATACACATAAACCATTGAAGTGCTCAAAATCTCTGCCAAGCTACCACTTGACTGGGTGGGTGTTTAAATCCTGTGGTTGACTAACTAGTGACCCGACACTACACAGCCTAAATGCTGAGGCCAACCTGGGAGTTAACAGTGGCTGAAAACCCTGTACCAGCCTGTAACTGGGTTTTAGATTAGATCCAAGCCTAATCTCCAAGTTAAGAGCCACAATGTCACCTTCCTGCATGTCAAGTAGGGTCTTTCAACATGGATTGTGTGTTCTCTTGCAATCATCATGTAATACTTTGTAGACAGTGGAAGGGCTTCAAGAGGAGACCTTGTGAGTCTGCAATGAACAGGGCAGCTCTGTGGACAGATGTGTAACTTGACTCTGAGCAAAATGTCTCCAGAAGCAACATACCTGCACCAGAGCTGCATTTCACCCGTGTGAATTAGTCTTGCGTGCTGACATGGCTGCATGGGGTTCAGGACCTATTCAGCTTTTTACTTATGTGTTACTTTGGAGCTGGATTGGGTGTATGTCAGCCATCATCACACAGATACAGCCATCAACCAAGTCTTGCACACCAAAATCACCAGAATGTCAGTGCAGAGGAATGTCAGAACACTTAGAGGGTATGCAGAGGCAGACGACTATGCCTAGTCTCACTTCTCTGATCTTCAGCCATGGCTGATTTAGGCAGATCTTTCCTCAGCTGTTGGGATTTTTGTTTTGTTTTGTTTTGTTTGTTTGTTTGTTTTTTAAATTCAGCCCTTGACTCTCACCTTTCATTGCCTGGTAAGTTGTATTTGGGCTGAGAAACCCATGGGGTTTCAGGGTGAATAAAAGTAGCTTTGCAACGTTTAAATATAATACCTTTGAGGATCTGGGCCCACAGGCTTAATCCTACATCATCAAAGTCAATAGGAGCTTCCTGAAGTTAGAATGGGAAATTGAGGTAAGAATGTGAATATGTTCTTTTATAATTTCTTTTTTATAGTTTCCGTTGATAAAAAGCCTTGGAGTAGCAATTCTTCTTTGATGCTTCTGCTGTAAAATCAGAGTTCAAAGGGGCTGGTTTGGATCTGTACAATACTCTGACACTTTATCCCTTTTCTTCAGCTGCACAATCGTATAAGAAAATTGAGTAAGAGAGAATTACAAAGAAATGTTATGAAAATCTTATTAATTCTACTGGCTGCTTCATTTACTAGAGAAACTTAGCTGAGGAATCAGAACTTGCCAGTCTGAATGAAGAAGGAGAGGAAGCGGTTGTACTATGCAGGTGGAGGTATGCAGAGGCAGAAAGGGAAACTGGAAAAACAAGGAAGCAGAGAGGAAGAAATACAGTGTAAGACCAGCTCATTTTAGTTGAGAAGGAGAAATTTGATCTTAAAAAAATGGGATGAATCTCTGTAATTTTTCCTAACATTAATGAAATATCCATGTACTATCTGATATGATGCTACTTCTTTTGCTTATAACTAGATTAAGTAAACTCAAGCTATTAATTTGATATACTATCTTTTCCTGGTAATTGTCTGAATTGCCAAAAGGTTTGGCAGAAGGTTCAGCAAGTTTTGTTATGAAAAATTCTGAAATAATCTGCTACTAGGAAAGTTTCATCCTGGTCTGACTCTGGTAGATTTGATAATAGTCATTTAAGTCTTGAACTGAAATCTGTGTAATGTAATTGGATGTTCATACTCTCTGTAGAAATCACTGTATTTCTCTGTATTGCTCTAAGCTCTTTGTGTCAACTGTGCATGAAATATTTTCTGCATAAAAAAATATTTCCTTTCATCAGGTTTAAAAAACGTTGCTCCTCAGTTTTATAGCAGTTCCGTTTATTCTTATGTAACAGCAATTTTGCCCACTTAACTACAGCTGAATTACTCTACTGAGGGAGGGATCAGAGAGTGGTGATACTGAAACTCATTATTCATTGGCTAAATTTGGTGAAACGGTTTGTCTGCAGGCAGGTTGTACCCCAAAGACATTTTGATTAAACTTTTCCTGCAGGCTTTCCTAATTTTTTTTTTTTTAATATTTGTTTGAAGAGAGAAGTTTTCCCTTGTGTCTGGAAAGGAGGAATACTGAATTCTAGATCTGAAAAATTTGATTTATCTCTGAAGGAGCGCATAGATCAGAAAGGAAAAATGCAGCTGGGTAGGTAATGGAAGAAAAACATCAGGTGGAGAAGAGAGGAAAATGGAAAAAGCAAGGAGCATCAAGATGAAGAAGAGTAAAGGGGGCAGGACTGAGTGTATTCATACCATACTGAATGGAGGGCAGAGCTTCCTTCCACAGATGAGAGAGGACATATCCCAAAACACTAGTAGAGAACATTGTTAATGAAGCAACTCCTAAAATTTCCTTACAGTAAGACATATTTCCTGGCAATGACGCAGAGTTGTTCGTTTTCCTCCTTAGCTGTGGGTTGGGCGCTCAGATAATGTGAGAGAGCGGGAAGCCGGGGAACTGTCATGCTGGAAAGCACAGAAATACACAATCTTGATACTTTTGAGTTTTGTCTGACTCCTAGCCAATTTTCTATACCATTTTTCTAGCAAAACAAGTTTTATTACAGGTAATTTTATTAAGGACTTGATACACAGCATGAACAAGTCTTCCTGTGAAAATGCTTAAAGATCCACATGCTTGGGAGACTATGACTGAATTTGTGTGGCAAAAAATGCTCTAGAATTTTCTGTAAAAGCTTGTCTTTTTATTTTTTTTAAATTATTTTTTTTTTTTTTTTTTTTTTTTTNTTTTTTAAGCAGTTACCACGTTCTTAGAGAAGGGACACTTTTGCAGAAAATGGGCCATGGTGATCTATGTGTACTTGAGACCAAGCTGTATAGTGGTGTATATTGCAATTACTAATGGTAAGTATAAAAGAGTCATGCTATCATCCTTAGGATTACCTTTTTATAAATATTGAGCTGAGAAAGCTTACATGGTTCAGAGAGGCTTTGAATAATTGTGCTGTTCTGTGGCAGCCCTTCAAGATTTGTTAAGGATCCTGTTAGCTTCCAACAAGATCAGAACAATCAAAATATAGAATTCCTGTTTTGACGCATGGCACACTTGAAAAATAAAAGAAACTTGTCGAATGTTTAAGAAGAAACATTTTAAAGAAAAACGTATTTTTAAAATCAGTTGTCTCAGATATTCCCAAATTCTGTAACAGTACAAGATGAGCCTTTTGAAATTTTGAGGCATATTGCTTTTGGAAAGACAACGAGCAATCAGACTCGTAAGTATAAGCCATGCATGCTGCTTTGAACTATGAACTGAACTGCTCTGTCTCGTAATTGAATAACACATTGGTAATATATTATCAATATTCGATTTAACATTGCCTTCCTGGACTTATATTAAGTTTTCCATAAAGAAAAACTGGGGATTTTAGTGAGGTCTCCCAACCTTTCAACAACAGGAAAAGTATCACTAGCAGATTAATAACTGGAATGCAGCTGGAAGTTCCCTCTGCCTGTCAGTAATTTAACCGGGATTTTTACTAATCTTTAGCAGTTTTAAACTACTATTCAACCAATAGTATACAGCTAGAATTACTAAAACCTACGAAGAAATTCCACACTGTGTGATACACATAATAAGCTTAAACAGATTTGGCTTAGAATAAGTTGTTAATTGTCAGCATATGACTGCCTAAAATCACACAGCTGCTTTGCAAACCATTCAGACAAGCCGTTCTAAATTAATACACATCTAATTCATTATTTATGTAACAAATTATCTCCTTTCACAGTTAACAATAAGGAAAAACATTTCCAAATGGGTCATCACTGTAGCTGACCATAGACTTAGGTGGGAAGACATTTTCAAGGGCTGGAGGGAGTTGGCAACTGCTTAGAAAAAAGCTGAGTTCATATTGGAGCTGGCCCTCATCTCACATCTCAAAAGGAAAGGAACATAAATAAATAAATATTTTTCCAACTGCTTAGCTATATTTATTTTCCACTGCCTCCCTGCCTACAGCAACACGGATGTCCCCTGAGCTCTTGAACCTGTTTATTTCCCATCCGCTACCTGTCCAATTGAAGCAGCACTAATTATCCCAGAAGGCTTTGCTCCTGTCAGTTAAGGCAGAAAAAGCACTCAAAGCCTTCTGGAGATGCACCAGGGCCATTGCAGGCAACAGGTTGTGGAGCTCTCGGTGAAACACATCTGAAACCTGGAGTCAAAGCCTGGAGCTGGGGAGAAGCATCAAAGTCAAGGAGCAGGGGTAGTACTGAACAGGCCTAATATGCAATAGCATCTGAGAAACTCGTTATTACAGACACATGCACTTCCGACCTAATTACAGATAGATTATTTCTCTTCTGCATGTAATTTATATTGCTCTGCTCCTGGTGTTTCTGAAAGGAAGTACCTTCCATAATAGGTATTTATCTCCCGAAACAGTTCTCTGCAGGTCCACTCCCTTTCATTAAGGCCTTTCCTCATAGTTCGTGCATTTTCCTGTTATATATGTACTCTTCCAGGTTTGTAGTTCTGGAGGAGAATCCTGCAAATCAAATGGGGGCAGTTCAGGTATATGGTTTCTCCATGATATGAAGAACTGACCCCTCAGGGACTGCTGGTGACAACCCACCCCATGAGAACTCTTAGCACTAAATCGGATAATTTAATTGGTATAGAAAAAAACAAAAGCTTTTAAAGAACAAATAGTAAAATTATAGTAAAATTGTAGAAGCCTCTTTCCCATTTAATTTTTGGGGAATATAAAAGCTATTCCACTTTCTCTGTAGTCACACAGGATCTGTATAAACCATAGCATGGCATTCAGGCAGATGAGGCCGGTATGACAGGATTCACCCTACACATGAGCAGAGCCATGAAGAACGAAGAAATCTTTCCATCTTCCCTACTTGACTGCAAGCACAGGGACATGGCAGATACAAAGGGGGTAATAAAACATTCCCATTATAGCAGTGTTGTATTTTTACCTTCTCTGGGCTCTGGAAATAAAGGGGAAGAGCAGACGTTCCTATTGGGGCAGCTACTCAGGGCATTTGCTCTCAATCTGACATGAACCAAATATGGGATGAAGTGTGTGACAAACGAGAGGCACAAAAGTATTCATGCAGGAAACTTGCAATGTTCTGGGATTCACTCCCTTCATATAAATAATTCATTTTGTGGCTGGAGACTGCTTATGACATGTGTAAGATTGGCATTAAAATATAAGATGGACCATATGATTCTAGAGCTAGTCGGAAAATGAGAATTAAAGTTCAGGGAAAAAATAAAAAAAACCCAAACAAATGTGAGATTTTGAAATTTGTTTTCATTCCATATTGGAAAAGAAAAAGAGACTTTGAAACATTTTTTTCTTGGTGTAAAACCTAAAGAAAGAGCTATTCTCAGAATAGCAATACTGGAGGCACTCATGTGAAATGAAATACTTGCTCTGCAGTAGAATCACTTCTGTCTGATATAGACAGAAACTTACACCTAGCTATGGCTTCCATGTCCCAGTCCAACAGTCACTTGGGAACTAGCTTCTGCATCTCTCTCTCATTTGGATCATAAATTTAATCCAAATTCCTAGAGAAAAATGTTGGAATTAAAATACTTCCAGAAGAATTGGGTTTGTTGAACTTTGTTAATATTGCTTGTGCAGCTACACATGCAATATCTTTGCTCAGTGCTCAGTTTAGCTCAAGAAGATTATTAACATTTGATAAAAACTATTCTTAGGATAAACTTAATAATCAAGAATTTTTTGTTAGCTCCTGTTATTGTTATTTTTTATAACAGAGCTGTGACATTTTCTTTCTTCATCTGGACGTTTCAAAAACCATTTTTTCTCAAAATAAAAGCTCATGCTAATTCTGGATTACAGACTAGAATTGAGAACAAGCCTTGTTTTCAATTATTTTGTTAAAGATGACTAGCTGTTGGAAGGAAATACTGTCTCTTTAATGAAATATTATTAATTCCTTACTCTACCAGGTATAGCTCTTTTAATAAAGATAGGTTTTTTTTTGGCATTGCCCACTGTGTGATGCTGTGGTCCAGTTTTAATTTTCCAATCCAATAAAAGGTGTGCTGTAGTCTTTCAAGAGCACCTCAGTAAGGGTGCTGAACATTGAAGATTTACACAGGGTGTTATTTAATGCGTAACATGTAAGATGCTGTAATGCTCAGCTGTGCATTACAGCCACCCTCTTTGCCCTGTATGATGTACAGAAGGGGCAAATCTGGTTACAGCTCAGCTGCCCCTGTTTATATGCTTAGCATTGATCAGAGAGGTAAACAAATGCTCTCAGAGGGATACAGAGACACCTGTGGTATAAACCTTTGGCCTTTCTCTGCCCCCACTGCCTTGGTTGCATCCTCAGCAGTGGGGTGGACAGAAGAAAAGAGGAAGCCACCTGAAGGTGCAGCCCAAGGTGCACTAAACAAGAAGTGAATTGAATAGACCAGTAGCTCAAGGCACAAGTGCAGATTTCTGAATGAAGGAAATGTTACCCCACAGGATAAACTCACTTGTGCTGAGTGGCACCAGAATTCTTCCGTAACAAAGTGATGGGAAAATACGCCTCATTGCTGAATGTTAATTATCTGACTGATGTATAAATTCATCCTGCACGCTTGTCTTGACCCACTTGTCTACAGCTTGATAATGCACAGTTGGATTTAGCAGCTATGGCCTTTTGTTACAATTAGGGTTGTATGATGATCCACATAGAAGTCTGTAAGGCTGTGTGTTCTTACCTGAACAGGTCCACAGATTGGTTCAGTTTGCTGAAACATGCAGTTCTCTCTGTCACATGAAGTAAGGCAACAATGATTGGTCTATGAGGATTTAGGACAGCTAAAAAGTGAGTATTTAACAGGAAAATAGCTCTTAAAACTTGAACAAATTGTCAGTATTAGCATGGAAGGAGTTCAACGACAAAGTATGCTTGTCTTCCAGGCAAAAATACAAGCAAAAAGAAGAAAACTGTATTTAGTATATATAATAATCCTGATAACAGGGAATACAGATGTGATCATAAAGGTAAAGCTTTTCACTCTCTCACTGAGAAAAGAGTGAGAAACTTTTACCAGGAGTAATGCCTGAAACACTAGGACAGCTTATAAAATACTCTTCTTTCTTGACAAGCACTGAAACTCTACTGGGAATAAGAAACTAGAAAAACATTTTCCTTAAGCCCGGAACCAAGATGCTGAAGATGGTACAGAAACTTATGTCCCAGAGCCGAAGTTGCCAGCACCCACATTTAGCTTTGGAACCACAGACTTTTGGTTAATTAGAGACAGCGCCATACGTGAGACACACAATATCATCTCCCACCGCTATGCAGTGAGTGATGCCAGCCAACTGATTTGGTTGTAGTACACTGCCAGATCCTACTCAGCATGAAAGAAAATCAGCTCTGTTGTTCAGCATCCTGACAGAGCATGAAATATCTTTTAGGGAGATGGACTGTGAGTGAAGGAGCTTAAGATGGAAAAAGGCCAAAAGAATTTCTAAAACTAAGCCTTTGTGAAGCAAGGAATTGATGACAAGAAGCTAGCATTCTGCAGAGATGATGCATTTCAATGTTCACAAAAACTAATCTTCACATTAGCAGAGATGAGAGATAAAACGAGGTTAGAGATAAGCTTGAGGATCTGTAGTGAACCCAAACCTGTAAGCATTGTAATGGCAATAAATTCTAAAACACTGCAAATGAGTGCAGGCTGGCTACCTGATGTACTCAGAGGAAAAAAAAATGTTTGCTGTTTATGTTAAGAATGAGTTTTTCCCTGTGAACTGTGGACCAGTTCTGACAACTTGTGCCACATCATTTAGCAGGTACTGCTATGCAGTTGTTTCTGTGAGTAGCAGTCCATCCCAAGAGCTATTCCACAGTTACCAACGCTTTTGGGAAGAATCATTGTCTACAACTGCCTAGGAATTTTTAGATAATGTATTTTTAGACCAATTCAACAAGATCAAACCAGGCTTTGGCAAAACATAATTTTGAAATGTTTTTGTGAGAATGAAGGCAAAATCCCATTAAACTGCTGCCTGTTTTCTCAGCCACTGATTTAACAAACAGATTGCAGGTCCAAGATACTGACCCTCTTGATTCTGGATAACCCACCGCTTTTAGACCATACTGTCAAAATCATCAGAGGGAAGGCAGAGAGCTTTAGAGTCCACTGTGAATGAGCGATGTCTGCCCTGGCAGTACAGATGCTTCTGCAGCTCTCAGGGACTCAGCCAAGGGGCTTTGAGGGGGAAAGGTGATCCCTCTGCCTCCAGGGATCTTCCAAGACTCATGAAGCCTTGGGGATTGCCTGGGAAGCTGCTCTCAGGTCCTAGGTAAGCACAAAGACTTCCCAGAAGTTAGGATGGCTCTGCACTCCACATCATTAAAGAAAAAGGAGAGAAAATGTTTTAATTTTTTTCCTTAAGGAAGAGACAAGCCCTCTCCCACTCCACCCAAATATTTTTTCATTTGAGCTCTGAACTGTGTTGTCAGTCTTTTGTAAAGTGCCTGGGGTGGGGGGGAATTTTCTCGTGGAATTGCAGTCCTGAGTTTTGATTGCTTTTACTCTAAGACAATATTCAGAGACAATACACTGCTTATCTTTAAGCAGATAGCAAGGAGTGGCATGTTTTGCCAAATGCAAGAAAAATGCAGCAAACTAGGACTGATAGAGCCTCTATCAAGCACCTGTTGGCTTCTGAGAGACTGGTCCAGACACAGCCTGTGAGCCACTATGGAAGTGCCCAGATCAGGGGGTGTGAAGGATGCTCATGGATCTATTAAGCTGAGTTACAATTCTGAATTTTTTTCTGTTGGAAGTCCTGTCAACCTTTGAGCCACCTCCACAATAATATTCAATAACAGACATTTGGAAATGTGAAGGAACACTTAGATACTGTGCTCTTTCCAAACAGCTCCAGCTCTTCAAAGCAGCCGGTGTTACAAGGCCTCAAAAAAAAAAAAAAAAAAAAAAAAAAAAAAAGGCATAAGAAGGAAATGTAGGAATTGCCCTGATGCAGAGCTGGCAGCCTGTGCTTGCTAACAAAACTCTAAGCAACCATGGCAGCAAACACAATCAAAAAAAGGAGCTACTGAGTGTGCTCTGGGAAGTGGAATGATGTCATCAGCTCACCTCTGGGTACAGCTTGGATGTGCCATTTATCTCAAGTCATTTAAAAGCATCATGAAGAGACTAAGAGATTACCCAAGAGACAATGCTGTTGACACTCCAGGACTGTAGCACTGCTGAAGCTGGGTGTAAATTTGCTAGCAAAACCTAATTTTCCTGAAAAATGTGAATCACATCTGCCTGAAACATCTCTGCTTTCACAAATATTTCCTTCCCGTCGCCTTTATCAATAACATTAGTACCAGAACATCCTGTGGTTGCATTTCTCTTTTATACAACCATCCCACATTCCTAAGATGGGTATTGTGATTGCCTCTTACACCCAGGCACTTTTCTCTCTCACTCCTTTCTAAACAATCAGGTCCTAGCAGAAATGCTTTTCCTTAGTTATTAAGTGACTCACTGTACCTCTCCACTGTTGGATTTAATAAGATTTTGTTAAAGTAGTACTTCCTACAGAGAGTTCTGGATTCTTCTCTTCATTGACAGTTCTTCCCCACATTTTGTCATCAATAGTTCTAATTAGCTCACTCCTGCTTCTTGTGGCAAGACAATTACTGAAAATGCTGAATAAATGGAAAAGTAGAAAAGTATCCCAGAATCAATCTATAAGAAACTCCTATACTAATCCTCATATTAGACAGACTCATCCTCTTTCAATACTACTGATTGCTGTCTTTCTTTTACCTACTACTTCACTCAGTTTACAGTTTTTCTAGTCATCATTCTCCTTTTCCACTTAGCTAATAATTTCCCATCTTGACCTGTACCAACCACTCTATAGCAATGTGTAATCGCAGTATATTTCATTCCCATCCTCTTTTTTAACAGGTCTCTGAGTAAAGAAGATTGTGGTTGTGCGATACAGTCAATCTTTGCTAAATCCATATTGCATTCTATCTCCTTTTATATGTATATCCATTTTATTGATCACTAGTTTCTTCGAACTCCGTTCTAGTGCCTAATGTATCATAGCAATCATCTCAATGGACACAGACTTGTCTGGGCACTTTTTCCCCCCTTCATCCTCAAACATGGACATTACCTGTGTTGTAATTCAGTCAGATGGTATTATGCCAAACACATTGTGATACTGTAAATGAGAGTTGCGAATACCAGTTTTCTCAGAATACTGTGGTGGAGATTATTGAGGTAATTTTTTTTCATCTTTACTCTTGACCCCATTTAAATATTTAAGTTTTTCTTCACTTAAGATTAAATGACTTCTATTTCCACTAACACCATTTCCATTTGCTGCTCCCCTATATTGTCAATATCCATATTTTTTGAGAAACTAAGGTAGACTATTGATTTAGTTCGGGGGCCACATTTCAGATATCTTTAATCTCCACCTCGTTGTTGCATTCCTTTCTTCTTCTTACTATCTTCTCTTGTTTTTTTCGTTGACTTTTTGAAATTCCTACAGCTAAGGAATTTTGTTTTCTAGTATTCTTTTCAAAATTTAACACAGCATACTTTCTGTCAGTGACTTTATAATTTTATATTGAGAGTTCTGACCTCTAAATGTCATATTTTCTTTTCTGAATATGTTCTTTTCTATTCTTAAAATGTTTTGTTTGGGAGGTCATTGTTCACCATTTAAGCATGAAAGTTTTCCTTTGGTGTGAGATTTTACCAGTGCTGTAGCATACAGGTTCCAGGTGATTTTGTCAAACCTACTTTTTATCCCTTGCCACCAGCAAGCACGCCAAGTGTCTCATAAACCACCACAATTTTCAGCATCGCAACTGGCAATTATTGGCAGTCTCAGTGGAGATGACAATGACTAGATTGGCAAGGAAAATGAATTAATTTGTCATTCTGAGTGGATGTTCTGTAACAAGGCTAAAGGAATTTGGCAGCTCATAATTGGAAATCTTGTTTTTTGCTGGCAGCACTCTATCTATACAGTGAACGATGCAAAGTCTTCAGACTTATCACTCTAGCGCTCGTTACTAATTAAACAGATAAAAATACTAGCCAAGAAATATCAATTCAGCTAATGAGAAACAAAAGCCAGAATGTGAAGTACACTGTGACTTGGAGTTTACTATCTCTTGAATAACTTTCTCATCTGCAGTTTGGAGAGAGCCACGTAATAGCAACAAGACTTTTAAAACCAGCCCTCAACCCTTGCTCGCAAGCACGATGTTTGAACCAGCAGTTTTATTGATCAAAGGGAGGTTTTGCCAGATGCACAGATTTCAGTGCTTTGTGAACAACTCCTGAGTTTAGAAACGTGGCAACAGATTTTTTTGACAGTATTAATTAGATCTTGTGTCCTTGGGATCTTGCAGAAAAAGTTGTCATCTGACAAGCACTGTCTATACAGCATGCAACATGGCCAATTGCCTTTGGAGGCCATTTAGGAAAGATTGTACACATTTTTTTTTTTTACAGGTTGTTTACTTGTAGATTATTTTCTCAACTCTTAGAGTACTGCTAAGCTACACATGCACTTGTTCTGTAGTTTCTACCAAAGCCAGTGTCAGCAGTCTTGATATTTTTCTCTTAGGCTATAATGGAAAATGAAAAACTGGTCATTTTATTCCCTGTAGGACCCTACTTTTCTCTCAAGTTGTCTCATTTGGGAAAAAATTAATATTCTTCACAGTTTTAAATGCAAAGACTGAGGACAGTTGTCCTTTAAATGAATTCCTCCTTTCCTTGTCTGTGTTTTCTCATATGTCTGGAGGGCTATTTTGCCTTCTGTGTCCCTCGGTACTCAGTATCTTTCTGGAGAATCTCTTGGCCTTTTTATTTCCTTTCAGCTTCCTTTCTGTTCTCCACTTCCCCTTTGCTATTTTCTAGTATTGAAGCTCTCTCTGTTCATCCCCACAGTTCCAGGCTGTGCTCAGGTTTATTTGTATTTCAGTCTCACAGTTCTCTAAGTCCTAACTTTTCATATACCATGAGCTGACCATTGCTACCCAGAATCAAGATCTCAGGGTTCTGATGAACAGCTCTGTGAAACTGTGGACTTAATATGTTCATTCAGTAGCAGACAAAAAAGAAAACACACAACAGAAAAAACAAAAAAAACCCAAACAACAATGAACAAACAACAGACCAAAACAAACCAACAGACAAGCAACAACAACAAAACCCCAAAACAAACAAGGGAGATTGAATGTTAGGGCTTCTGAGGAAAGAAATATGAACCAAAAGAGAAGACTAATATTGTACAACTCGAACATCTTATGTACTTCTGGTCTTTCCATCTAAAAAGTAAAATGATATAACTGCAAAAGACTCAGACAAGGGCAAAAAGGACATTCGAAAGTCTAAAATGTTTTCTAAGACACACAGGAACCACAGAGCAGACTAGAGAGATGTGGGTACACAACAGACGTCTACTAAATAATGAGTGCCATTAAGAGGATAGAAGGAGGACTACCTGTCATCTGTTTTTCTTCTCTATAAGACCTAGGAGTGAAAACTACCAACCAGGAAGTGCAAAGGAGATGACAAGAGGTCATTCTTGTAACACAGAATTAAAGTGTGGAATTCCCTGATACAGAACATTGTGGGTGCTACAAGTTCACGTGGTTTGAATCGCGTTTGGCCAATTTTAAGGAAGAGATTGTTAAATCCCACTTCGCTTGTCCCATGCCTGGACTCTTGGCTAAGAATACACCAACGGCTATTGTCAACATCTACTGGATTAAACTGAACTTTGGTTTGATCTGATATGTCTGTTTTCTCTAAATCATTCTAGTCATTTTAATATACAAATTATTCTTATTTCAAGGGAGCAAGGTCTGCGATGTTTATTTTTTTGCTGCAAAATGCTTCTCACATTTGGAGAATATTTTATTTAAGTAACCAGTCAGTAAAAATTTGTCAAAACTGGGATCCAACTTTTAAGTGCCTGCTTGGTACATTAGACTGTTTCTAGAAGGGGCTGGTGCTACCTTCTGCATTTCAAAATGGTCGACCTAATAACAGGTCCATGGCACAGACAAAACTGAGTGAAAGAGCTGCTGCCAGCTCTCCACACTGATGGGCAGATGAGAGCTGGAATGAAGGACACCCGGTGCTTGTGCTCTTCTCTTTCATTAAGCTGAGTACCCATCCCACCTGCAGGGAAATACCCCATGTTATGGGCAAGCATCAAACAAATTGTATTACGAGGGGCATATGACGTGTTTGACCAGAAAACAGAAGAGGGTGATCAGAGGTTTAATAGGCAGAAATGGCAAGCTCATGCCTCCAAATTACTGTATGACTGGAATATATTACAGAGCCTTGCAAAAGAGGAAAAGCAGCACAAACAAGGACATGGAGATGGAGTCCTCAGATATTGTTATTTAGCACATGTAATTTAAAAAAAAAAAAAAAAAAGTAACGAAACTGGGGAAAATAAATAAGAATGTGAAGACCTGTCTTAGAGAATAAACACTTCTGAAACTACTTAGAAACAAGAAAAACATATTGAGGAATGTAAGAATGACAGGGAAAGTTCAAATCAGTGAGCAGGTGCTGCAGTATTTTACTTTAGGATAAAACCATGGCTATCAGGATATATAACTGCAAAACTACACTGAGAAATTATCAGCTTTCCAAATACTGATATGACAAGATGAAGAAATACACAGTACTGTTTGCTGTAAAAGTAAAATATTCTGGTTAATTCTTTGCTTCAGCAAAGACATAACACACATAATATACTCAACTACTCTGGCAGAACCATAAAGGAACAAGAAGTCAAAACTCCAGATCAACCAAAACACAGGACTGAGTCTTAATTCACAATATATCTCACTTACATGCTACCAATGAAACTCAATTTAGCTAGATTATCCTGAGCTAAGCTGTCCCAAAAAGTAGCAACAGTGAACTGACTGACTTTTCAGTTCTTATAGTTAAAGCGGTATAAAACCTGCTGCTGAAACCATTTGCAATTTACCTCTGAGGACATTTGCAAGTAACTATGCACTGGAGCCCAAGAATACGTACAGAAGACCTCGTTGTGCTTCATTCTCTCCAACACAACTGCCTGCTTTTTCTTCTGTCTTAGCAATGCCACCCATCAGTCAATTCCCATGCTAACATTAGTGATAGATATTTTTATTCTAGGCTATCACTGAAATTCTAGGAAATCTGAGAGTTGCCTACCAGTGTTAGAAGGACACTAGATTTTTAAAGTGTTCATCTCCCAAACAGAACATGTACATAATTTATGTATTTGCTCTTACAGGGTCTTATATATGATTATTTTCTGAAAGAGCATGTGAGGCTTCATCCACACTTGGAATAAACATATAAGCCCATTTTGCATTGAATTATATTTCTCAGTTCAAGTAAATGGAAGTAAAATAATATAAATAATTTGCAATAAACAAACAAAATAGTAAATTAGGTTGTGACTGGATATCGTCAGAGACTGCTTTATCCCTTAATGAGACCTGAAAGCATGCAATGTCTGTTAGTCCCTCTTTTAACTAGGCAAGATGGCATAAAGTTCTCTGTGAGGAGTCTCAGCTTTATAAAGTGATTTATTTCAGAACATGAGAACACAACTATGTTGACCGCTCCAGTGACGCATGGCCCACTTGTTCTCCCATCTTCTATTTAGAGGAGAAATGGATATGTGGGTGTTTCTGGAAATAAAGTGCACAGCAACTCATTAGGCAGAACTCAGCTAGAAAGATGGATGCCTTTGTAAGCTTAGGTCTACTTCTGTATACCAGATCAGGTTCCCATTGAGTCTGCTATTGAAGACGAAAAAGGTTTTTTCTATACATCTTGCAGATCTACTGCAATTTCCAAGGAGAGACTGGTTTTACATATGGTACAAATGATATTTACTTTTTTATTCTGGCACTTTCTTTACAATTACATGTGCCTTTCGAATAAAAATTTAAGATCTCTGTCCTATAATCTACAAAGCCACAGATGGTTGACCTCTTTGACATCACTGACTTCATTTGTCTGTGAGATGCTGCTCATTCACCTTTCAAATTCCCTCTGACCTTTCCTCAGTACTTTCCTAATTTCCAACCACGACTTTCAGTGTGTATTATAGTTGGTATGTCCCTTTCCATTACCATCATTTTTTCTGTATTGCCAGCTCCTGAAGTTATAAAAAATGGCCAAATGGAGGAAGTAAAAGTGAGCCATCTCAGGGCCTTTGTCTTTGGCTGCCTTTTTCATTTGTAAGACATCTCTTGCTGAAATAGTAAATGACATGAAGAGAAGAGCAGACTCCATGCTGTTTCTAAAGCTCTTTGTCCCACGAATGACTTATTTAGCTTCATAATAATGTTTTAACTACCGTCTTGATTCTTTACACCGTTTTCGAGGAACATTTGCATCCTTAAATATCCTTTGGTGTGGCACTGAGTTTGATGTGATTAAGTTTTGGAGCCATGTGAGCGCAGCTGCAATCATCTGGTCCCTTACTGTCCATTCTTAGTAGATCACCTGAATTTGCTTCTTCCATGTCATGTTTTATTTAGGTTGAAGGAGCTCCCCTTTCTTTGGATTTTTCTGAGCTTACTTTGAGAAGCAATTACTTCAGATATCACAAAATTTATTTCTTTAAACTGTGTGCCTTTGTTACATTTTACCAGTTAATATGAGGATAATTAAAATAATTCAATATGAGAAAGGATTTAAAACTTATTGTCAGAAAGTAATACCTGGATCAATTCTGTTTCCAAGAGTCGTTCACTCACTGACCATTAGACTGTGAGTATGAAATGGCTGCAGAAGTAAAGGAGAAAGCACAGCAATAGTTGCCTTCTAGCTCTTATTTTATAATGGCAGTGTCCTCGTTCTTTAAGAGATTCCTTCCTACTTCTTCAAATGTGAGCAATACCAAGAGTGGGGAACAAGGCGGAAAGTACTGCCCTCGTCCTTGTTCCTTTATATCTTCATGGGCTGACCAGAAGACAGAAGAGAAGGTGGTAGGATTAAGATATGTTATAATGAGAGGTGCCCATTTTACATCTGACAGGATTACCCTCAAAAATTTCTTCCCCCCCAGAGACAAAATCCCTCCTTAAGACCCACCAAAGATGGGGGCAGGGAAGAAATGCACCCAGCCAAAACTATGCTTAATCTGGTGCAGGATATAAGCAGGACTTACATAGCTACATAAAATAAAGCAACATGTAAGCAGACAGCAAGTGTTAGCTCTCCTTTTAGCTGGAAGAACGTGTGCATATATGTGGATTTTTTGGAACATGTTCAAACAGTTTCTCTGTTTTTAGAAATACACACGTGTTGCTTCACATTATCCAGGAATGTTTTTTTTCTTGGGCCAATTTCTTCTGTGTATGAGATGAATATAGAAAAACCTCCAGGTAAGGTGTTTAAAATAATGAAAGCATAGAATTCAAAACAATTTTTACAATGGTTTAATATATTTTTCTACTGTTTTAATCTACTTAAGGACTAGTTTGAGTAAGGAACACTTAAAACATTTGCTTAACACATCTTGCAAAAGATACATCATAATGTAGAATGTTGTTCTGTGATATTTCAAGATGAACAAGTACAAAATTATTTCTGTAGTACATTTACTTCTTGTTTTTTCACATAAAGAATAAAAGCAACTTGCAAAAGCATATTTTCAGTGTAATTACACATAATGCTTCTCCGGAATGTTTTTTCCTGAAGGTAGATAAAACTAATCCAACCTTATTCAACTGGCTTTTCTTTAACCCAAATTTCAGCCCATGGGTTTGCATTTGCCTTTCCTCCTCTGCACCTCTCTTTCTCTTCTTCTTTCATATTCTTTTCCCTTTAGTCTGATGCCTTTCCAGTTGAATCACTCCACTTTCTCCTTCATTATCTAATCTTGTCTCTTTCTTACACTTCAGGATCTGGCCTGGAAAGCCACAAATTTTGCTTCCTACATGCATCCATTCTTTATTTCTTTTTCCTGCATATTCCTTGACAAAACAATTTCCTCTTCTAGCAGACCTGCTATATTCCTTAACAGAAGGTACTAATTCTCAACAGTAATTGAGAAGTTCTCCATGAGATTAGTTGCTTAGCTGAGAAGTTCTCAATACATACAGCATCTGTTCTTACATTTTTGTAGCTTATTTTCACTTTGGATTTTCTCCATTCAATATTCAAATACAGTCTGTTTTCTTGATCTTAGCAACTGTTTCTAAAAGACCAATGAAGCCTTCATAATTTATATCCACTTTCTTCTCCCTAGTCTTTTCCTTAACACTTTCTTCTTCTCAATATTTTGTTCATCTGCCCTGATAAACCTGTTTTCCCATTTCTCGGTTTTCCTTGTTCACATTCCTGACTTTTGAATCAGATATTGAGTGATTCATTTGACCTACTTGAGAAGTGTAGAGTAGACTGAGATTAATTGTACCACAGAATTGCCTGTTTCTTTTTATTGCCCTTAACTATGAAGGGATATGGGATGACTGGTAGAAATACAAATATCTACAAAGTTAGAGTAACTCTATTGCATTCTTTTGCCCAAATAAATCCAGAAAGAAGAGAAAACTCAATGTGTCAGATTCCCCAGTTTCAGTCTGGGCTGAATGTGGAGGTACTTAAAGAATTACTCCATTCTACCAAGTGTAGAGCTGAACTGGTTGGGAGGTAGCAAATAGGATGAACTGGTTAGGAAGCAATGCTAGGTTGTGGCAAAGAAAGGTGAAGATCTTACTGAGATGATAAAACATGGAAATGCCATGACAAGATATTTAGATAAACTTTCTACTCTATCAATGTGCTCCAAGTATTAGCAAGAGCAAACTATCCAGCCTGGGCTACTCAGAAATATCAGCTATGAGGAGAAGTTGAACAACCTGGAGTAATTTATCCTAAAGAAGGAACATCTGAAGGGGGATATGACATTAGCTTTCAAATACATGAAAGATTGATGAAAAGAGGAGAGGCACAATCTGTTCCCCCTGTCCAAGGTGCACAGGAGAAGATACAAAGAGCTTCGGTTGCAACAAGAAACATGATTTAGAGCTTATTTTTTTCCCTATATTTCTGTAACTGTCATCAGAATCGAAAATATCTTACTCTGTGTGTATGTAGATGTATATATTTTAAAAGCCTTTCACGTGAAAACCAGCTGGTAAGTGCTAAGCTGTAAAACTAAGGCTCAGGTTTCAAGCGGCTAGTGCCTGGGGAACAAGAGCAGCACTGTTCCTCTGATTCATAAAAGGGGTGTGTGTTTGTCACCATCTCTCTTATCCTTTTGTCTGTAGAGAAACTGGGCACAGCTTGGGGCTATCAGCTGAGAAAACAAGCCTTTAAATCATAAGCTTCAGGCAGTTAAGTGAAAAGTATCAGTGTTTGGCTTTTTTAGAGGAAGGACTAGAACCTCCACCTTATTATGGTTTTAGGCTTTTATTTAATTTCATTGGGAACTCAGATATGAGCTTTTATATCCAATCGGTGTTTGAACACCTTCTCACCCGTATGTGGCTTCCACATCATAGAGACATAAAAGCCCCACAGAAATATGAGGTAGATGGATATTAGAGAAGTGAAAGTTTCAAAATGAGAAATGAACTTTTTCCCTTCTAACACATTCAACAATGTACAGACAGAACTAGCAGGGGAGACACACTGAGGTGGATCAAAAGTGACAGAAAGACAGCTGTGCATATCTGGCACACGTTTGCTAGAATAAAACAGCATCTGTATACAATAAGCCTTGCAAATTTTCATTTTGGGAAAGATTAACTTTTGCAGGTTTTATTGTTTATTTCTTAGTGGTGGCTCTAACAAGCAGTGGCTGGCAAATCAGTGTATTTCTGAGTTGGCAGGTGTCTTTAAAGGATAATGCATATTTTCATCCTGGAGAGAACTGGACTAGGTCTTTATTTCTTAAATATTATAGCAATTTTTTTCCCTGCATCCTCTTCAGCCTAATTCAGTGAAGCATAAGTAAACAAGGCTGACACTTAATGTGGCACAACTCACTTTGAAATAAAGAGATGGACATTTACTGACCACAGTAGGAAAAGTACTTGCTCTTTAAAATAATGAACATAAAAGGTTGTGTTCTTTGAGAGTGTCAGTCAGCATATTCCCAGTGATTTACATCATCTGATGATTATGTGGCTCATATTTTCAGCATAGGATGAGAGGAATATATTTTTTAATGCACCGTACCAAAAAGTGAAATAAAGTTTTATTCAAACTGAAGACTCAAAATTAATTTTTTTAATGTAACTTCTCCATCATTATTTATTCCTATCAGTGTATTTTTGACTTGGGACAGGACTATATGCACAAGTTTTTGGGATCCCTGGGTGGTGACAAGAGTTAACTATTAAAAAGAATGATGAAAGGTATCAGCCATACTTTGATTTCTTAAAAAACTACCTGTCTGACATATTTATACTTCTGTTCAGAATATACATGAATGTACTTACATATACATGCATATATATGCATATTTTTCAGAACAGTATGTCCTCCAATAGTAGAAAGTTATTCATAGATGTAATCTTGCAACATGCTTACTGTCACCTTGATATCAAAGGAAACTTACCGTTGTTGCTAACTTACATTTAAGGTGCAATCATTTGTAAACAGTACATTTTACAATTTAAACTGCTTGTTGTCCTGTTACCACCATAAATTTTAGTTTCTGAATAATAATAGGGATGCTAATAGCTGTCAGAAAAAGAAGATGAATTATTAATGGGTACTAAGAAGTAACAGAAGTTACAGGATATGTCAAATCAAATTTTTCCTTAGTTGATAATTCAGTTTTTAATTTCAAAATATCTTTTTTTTAGTACCTACTCCTATGAAATCAGTAATGGATTTCCTATCTGCTGGCATAAGGAAACAAACTTCCTTCTATCAAATTGATTGTAAAGTTATATATGGCAGAGCAACTGTTATAGTTAAATTTCCCACAGCTTAGGATGTTTCTGAATGCTGTGTTAAGAAACCTGTATAAAAGGATTCTCTCTGCTATGCCACATGAATGCTGAAGAGTCGTTAGGAAAGTGTGAGAAATCTGTTTAATGAAATGATTATGATGTTAGAGAGTCCGTAAGGAACTGGATAGCACACTCATGGGGACCTAGATTGCTCTTCCAGTAAAATTACAATAAAATATAAAAATGGAACACCTACTACTGGAGCTGCAAGAACCTTTCACCAATTTATCACATAGCCTTGCTGACTATAGGTGGAAAAATGTGTTGTGAAGATGGGGTCTTTCTTTGCTCCTATTTTTTTTTTTTAAACTGACTGCCACTGTCATTTATTCAGATGACGTTCCTGCTGGTGTGGTAAGTTCTGTCTTGTTCTACAAAAATGTACCCTCCCTTTAGGTAGAAGGATACAATGAGTACTCAAACTCTACAAGAGTTAGGATTTGGTAAAAATGTTCCTTTCTCAAACATACTTTTTTAAATTCAAAAAATCTTACGTCAACTAGAAAATGTCACACAGGATATATATTCATGTAATCAAGGAAAATGCTTTGCAGTGTACTATTAAAATATTTGCAACGGGGGCTGATCACAAGAGAAAGAAGACACTGGCAGGCAACGTTGATTTGACTCAGATGATTTTGATATAAGTTGTAAAAAGCTGAGTTGATCTATTTTGTGTTAGACAATTTTGGCTGAGAAGGGAGAGCAAAAATAATAACAGTGCCATGGTGCCCCCCCCCCGCTTCCTCTAGTGTAATGAATCACAGTAGAGTCAGGAGTTGCTTAGGTAAAAGATTACTGATCTAATTTCCATATTTACTTTTTTTCTTGTCTGCCTTTTTTTTTTTAACTTACGTGTTATATTTCGTATTTATTATGTATTATATTACATTACCATGTAAATAACAAGGAAAACTTTGAGGAGAATACCACTCTTGTAGGTGTCTTTTCTGTTGTCAAAATATGTGTTCAACAGCTTTCAGTGGCTTGTTAACAACCCACCTGACATGGAAACTGTGTTTGCTCTCATGTTGAACCTTTGTCTTGAATCTCCAATTTTAACGAAGAGCAGGGAAAGAGGCTTTAAAAGTGGCTGGCTGCGGAGGTCAGTAGGTGGGAGAAACAACAGTCCTATAACTCACCGTCAGTCAATTTAACTGGAAGACAAACTCGAGATGCTGAGAACCGTGCCCACCGCGTATGTGTGCTGACAAGCTGCAGAGTGTGTTTCGTGATTCATCAGTCACACCATGATTGATTGGCCCAGCCTCCTGGCAGAGTCCAGAAATTTTCTACTTGTCTCCAAATGTGTTTCATGATTCTTCAGGCAATCTCTGACTGATTGGCATGTGGGCGAAGCCCAGATTTGTTGTTTTTTTTTTTTTTTTTTCCCCCATGCCCCGGAATATTTGTTTCATGATTCATCACACTTACATATTGATTGGCACATTGGCAGAGTCCAAAGTTTCTTTACATCACAAAATATTGTTTTATGATTTGTCAGGTAAATTGACTGTTTCCTGCTGACACTTGTAGATAAATTCTGTTAATGTGAACTGGAGGGAAGAACACGACCTTCTGCTTACAGCTAGTTGGGACAGTGATGGAGGACAGGGTCACACTGCTTGGCCAGAGAGAATGGTTACTTTTCTTTAACATATAGTCAGTCACTGCACTTTTTAAACAGCTGAAAAAACTTATTTGAAGAGACTGTGTTAGAAAATGCAAAGTGAGGATGTTACTTTTACACATTAATTCTTTTCAATATCAGTCTGGTAACTATGCTGAATAGGACATCCAAGCATGACTAAAGGAAAGAAAGGCCTTATCTAAGTCCATAAAAAGAGCAGATTTTTAATGAAACGTGAAACTGTGCCACTTGCTTTGTGTCACCAAATCATATCACTGTTCTCTAATTGGCTTTTAACTGCACACACATTACTTGAAAGTCAAATGAGAGATTCTAAAAGCTGGCAACAACTTTAGCACTGGCACTCCAAAATGGGAGTGACAAATCAGACTCGCTTTTGAATACTTGTAGACAGTTATTCTTAGGTCATCCCTTTTTCCCATCTCAGATGAATAACATTTGTCCAGGGTGATAGATTCACAATTCGCAATTCAAAAAATGATTTATTTAGCATTACATGTCATTGTGCAAGAATTGACTCCATGACAAAAGTTTCTGGGAAGTTGATCTTTTCTTTTGTCTAGGAAGATGGATGCACTTTTTAAAGTCAGGTTTCCTCCGACAGTTATTGAAACACAGAGACGGTCACCTAAAATGTGTACCTTATGAACCAGGAAAACCATATCCCATACATTTCTACGTTGTCTGTGCATATTTCCCCAAGCTCTCCCCACACTAGTATATTTCCACATCTACAAAAAATATTCTACAGCCTGTTCGCAGTCCAAGCAAAACATTTTTTCAAGAAAAATGGAGGCTGAATTGTAGATGTAACACTTGTTATTCCAAGAGATAAATATGAGTTTTCTATGTTTTCAACTCTTTTGACCCCTTAATTAGCCTATTTTTAATGTCTGCTTTAGAACTAAGGAAGAGCATAGATAAGGCAAGGTGTGCCACAGATCAGTTAACAGGATTTTTTCTCCTTGAGTAATCTGAGGGAATATATAGAAAGGCAGATGAGAAAAACACAGGGCTTTTGAAATGCAGAGGAGTGGAAAAAAGAAACTTGACTCCCTTCAGAGCGGCCTGCAAAACCAAGGCATTAACATTAAAATTATGTTATGAACTGAGAAATCATGTCACAGCAGTGAAAATCATGGAAGAAATGAAGAGGATGCCTTTTGATGAAAATCACAACCTAGGTAACATTAAGGTCTTTGCCAGGAAGAAGAGGTTAAGGGCCATGTTTTCCAGCTGACTGCCTAGATTAAGCCATGAGGTTCTTCTGGTTGAAGGAGAACCTTCATATGCTTCCTTCTTCTTTTTCCCCTTCTTCCTCTTTCCGTGCAGGATTTCCTTCTCTGGGCTTGCCTCCAGACATATCTGTCACTTGAAAGGGCTACATCATTCTGCGGTTTCAATTGCAAAGAGTTCAGCTAGCGAGTGGAGGTCTCGCTCCCTCCCAGGCAGGCAACCACCTCTATAGCAAATGTTCATATTTGCCCTCCTGGTGACTTCATGTAGCTGAGAACTCATGTGTGTCATGACTTCTGCACATCTCTGACATTTTTGTGGGGTGCCCCTTTTAGATCTTTTATAGTTCTTCCTTTGTTCAAGGAAGGATTGGTATCAACACCAAGACAAACTTTTTTCTGCTAACCTTGTCTGCATCAAAGAAGTCTGCCCAGGTTTGCTAAGAAAGAGGATTAGAAAAATCACTGTTTCATCCTTAGTTGACATACTCCTCTTGCTCCTTAAATTGTACATTCCATTGCACAAGAGATTTCATCAGCTTATTTACAGTTTTTTTTTTAAAGTACTAGCTAAATGGGAACTGCTTCTTTTTTTTTTTTTTTTTTCTTGCAGGAAAGATCTCAAATGGTGACTCTGTTTTCCCTCCTTCTTGGCTTAATTGAACATGTAGCAATAAATTTACAACAAATAATTAATATCATTCACATGAGATGGAAGTTGATGGGAATGAAAGTGAAGTCAGTTGTGCATTTAAAAAATAATTTGGTTTCAGTTTAGTCCAAGCCACCATATTTTTTTACCACATTAAGAACTAAACTCTGAGATGCTATTTATGAGTCTTTAAAAACTGAACAAAAAACCCAGCCATTGTGTTGGGGACCTGGGGCATGCTCGTGTTGCCTACAGACTGCTCTAAAAAGACAATGTGTAATATGTAATGTGCATTGACTTACATCTTGTGAAGTCACTTATGCACTTGCCAAGAGCAAAATACTGGTGTGTAAACACTTTAATTTTACTTGGTGTGTTTTTCTTTCATCTTGTATGTTTTGTGGCCATTTATGACTGTGGAAAGTTGCGCTCATAAAACTATTGAAGATTTTGAAGCAAGGTTATCACAAAATCCAAAGTAGATAAAATTAGGGTAGATGAAGTTAGTTTAAAGATGCTGTTCGCTAGTGGAAGACTCAGCTAAATTTATCACTAAAGCTTTCTGTGAATCAGACTGACAGATGTCAGAACTGGAATACTGTATTGTACATACTATTTGCCTGATACGGTTTATTAATTTTGTAATTTGATTCTGTATTTAAGCCTTTTGCCAGCATCGGGTTAAAAAGCAAAATCAATTTAGAAAATGTGTATATTTTCATTAAACAGTACTTCATGTCTTTCTAAACTTTTTCATTGTAACATAGAAGTGGAAGACATTACGGAAATACATGTACCACAAATATAGCTGTATTTGTATGCAAAACTGAAAATAACCTAGCCCCCAATTTTATATGTAACTAGACCTGTGTAGTTTCTGTTTAAAAATGATAAAATTATGTAAGAAGACGTTGAAGAACAGTAAGGTAACTGGTATGATTATATATAGAGAGAGAAGAACAAGACACCTGATAACCCATGGGTCATCTGTTCTAGTGAAATCCAGATAAAATCACTGGTTAATTTTCAGATTCTTCTAGGAACATGGTTTTATTTGCAGTTTGTTTATACACAGGCATTTGAAAACAATATTACTATTTAATAAATAAACCTGGCCACTGCAATGTGAAATAAAATCAGGTTATTATTATACAATAAAATGTGTCCTGATATTATGACTTGACAGCTATTGAAGTAAGGTGAAACTAAAATTTGTTTTGAGAGAATCTCAACTGTATAACATTTGGCATGCTTTGTGTTGTATGGCCACCCGTGATTGATAGCCTGAGCAGTAGTAATGATACTTGTTTACGTATTCACAGGCATGAGGAGGGCATAGGCCTGGTATACTCCTCCCTTTCCTGGCCCCCGGGTACTGTCAGGTGTGTTTATGCTTTTACGTGTCTAGAACCAGTCATTTCCACCTCCCAGGCCTTCAGACTGGAATTTCTCCATTAAAAACCTTTCCAAATAATTATTGCATTATCACAAGAATTCCAGCCCTGCATTACACTGCACTTTCATTGAATGCTGCCTATAGTTTATGAATTAGATTTTTATGAGTACCAGCTCTATCTGCCTACCCAGAGAGAAAATATTTCTAAACAGCAAAAAAAAAGAGTAGCAATTTTCATAAGGGCACCTAGTAACACTTATGGGAAATACTTCCCACACTGAATACAAAAGTGTGCTTCCAGTTACGTGTAATTAGTGGCAAAATCCAACAGGTGGCACAAAAGTATTTGAATTTTATATTGATTTAAATCATATGCAGCTAAATTACCAAATATACTACGGGGTATTTTTGTTGGGAAAAAAAAAAAGGAAAAAAGAAAAAAGAAAAACAAAAAGGAAAAGCGCTATCCCGCGAACGGTGCTCTGCTTCTACCGAGAGCCGAGCAGCCGGAGGGGAGGCCGGCAGCTCCCTGCCCCTCGGGCAGCCCCGGGCAGCCGGTCTCCGGGCCCCTCTCCCCCGCTCCCCGGGGAGGGGACGCGGCGCTTCCCCCGGCTCTTTCTCCCCCGCAGCGGCAGGGCCGGCGGGACAAGGCGGCCTCGGGGAGGGATGGTGCCCACCGCCCCCGCGGCGGCTCCGCGGGGCTCCCCGCCCTACCGGACGGGCG
>VWYH01002916.1:1038262-1051699 GCA_013399365.1 Pampusana beccarii | reverse complement strand
GCGGGCGGGAAGCGGGGCGGGCGCCCTCCGCTGGCCGCCGCGGGGAGCGGAGCGGGGCCCGGAGCGGCTCCTGCCGGCAGCGCCCGCCTGCAGCCGTGCCCGGGGTAAGCAGAGGGCTGCGCGGCGGGATGCGGAGAGGGGCCGCAGTGAAGTGTGCGGTAACTCTGGACCTTTCCCCGCCCACCCCCAAAAAGCAGTGCTTGGGCAGTGGGGAAGTGAGGGCTGGCGAGAGGGGACTGTCCGGGCTGGCAAAAGCGAGGTGAAGGCAGCCCGGACCTGTCCCGGGGTCACGCTGCAGCTCCTAGTCCGGGCACAACCTCCTCTGCCCCACCGTCCTCGCTCCAGTGTCAGCCTTGCACGTGAAGCAGATCCGAAAAGTTGCATCCTTGACTGCTTATTTTTCCCTCTGCTCCTGTTAGGTTGTCCCTCTAGACAAGCATCTCCTGGTTTTACTGATGTGAGAAACTGTGACTGTCTTTGTAAAGTAAATAAATCCATCAGTAAAGATCTTGGGCATTAAATTATGCCTGCTAGGCAGTACTAATGGCGGTTTTGTAACACCCAGAAGATAATTGAGATATTTTTTTTGATGGACTTGTACTACAGGGTGAGAAAAGACATGAAGATTCTCAGATACCTGTGGAAAATACTGTCATACAAGGGATGAATTGTCTGAGAAAGTGACACCCAGGAGAAGCGAGCACATCTTGGCTTTTCACTTTTGACAGTAGTACACTACGAACACAAATTGTGAGACTTAATACTAAAATCTTAGTCTAGGCCTTATAACTGTACTATAACTTATAATTATTCATAATTATGTAATACAAGTTATAGAATCATAGAATAGTTTGGGTTGGAAGGGACCTTCAAAGCTCATCTAGTACAATCCCCCTGCAATGAGCAGGGACATCTTCAACTAGATCAGGTTGCTCAGAGCCCTGTCCAGCCTGGCCTTGAATGTTTCCAGGGATGGGGCATCTGCCACTTCTCTGGGCAACTTGCTGTCCTTAATACCAAATTATTGTAGTGGGTCAGGTGGAACTTTACTGACATTTTTGTTTGCAAACATGAATGTAGAAGACATGTAAGGAATGGCTTAAATTCTTATGCAATGGTACAACTAAACTTGGACCCTAAGTGCAAGGCAAAGGTGTATTCAAAAAGTTGACCAAGATACATGAAATTTGCTGAATTGACTAAGAGTGAGGTGGAGAAAGAGAAGTAAAAGAGAAGTTGTGCAGTTGTCATAAATGAAAAGGTAGCCCTAGTTTGGCATAAACACAGCAAAGGTCTGTAAGAGACTTAGGCCTGTGATGAAATAAATAAATTCATGCCATTTTATTTTATACATTTTTTCCTAATTAAACAAAGGTATTGTGAGCTCATCATCTTTGGCTTGTAACAGAGCTCATTTACTGATAGATAAATATCAGCAAACTTTTTAGTGAAAAGAGACTGAGCAAGTGCTTGAGATGAGATCCAGTTTCTAAGGAGCAAACTGGTGATCTATGTTCCTGTGAGACCAAAATGGAGAAAATAATGGTAATAAATGGCAAATGTACTGCTACTGACCAGGAGAGAGCTTTGATTTAAACTCAGAAAGCAATAAAATCACACCTCTAAGTAAATGAAGGAGCTACAGGCCTTTGAAGAAACTACTTGTTAGGATCTGGTGCTGGGCATATTCCGTGCCTGAGTTGGAGCAGAGATTTGTAATATGTATGTTACTGGGTTTGCAGCCTGTGAAAAGTTGAGGTCAGTCTGGTAAAAGATTGAGGATAAATGTCAGTGTCTCAATTTAATATTCCATTTTCCAAAATGTTCAGAATAAATGAATGTAGACTGGAGCTGAAGGAATTGAGCGTTTTTCTGGCAATCGACTTGCCCAGCCTAGTCCTTTTTGCACAGCAGATCATAGCCTTTAAAAGATACTGGGCTGCCCAGATCTTGTCGAGGTCTGTGAGGTGCCCTTCCAAACCAGGCCTGAGAAAAACAAGCCCAAGAGCTATTGACAATATCTTAGCAGTAATGAAAAATTAAAGGAAAAAAAATGAACTAAAATATTTGGTGGGTTTTTGGAAAACAAAAAAGAAAAAAATGGAATGGATGTAAAAGTATATCTATAAATTCGGGTAGAGATGATAGTCACAAGTGTGAGAGATGAAAGTCTTTCAGCTGTTGGAGAAACGGAAGGATATAAAACAGAAGCAGCAAATAAAACTGCAAGAGTGACCCTAAAATTTTATTTCTGGTCTAGGCAGCTGTAAATCCTTAAACGGTGTGTGACTTGCACTGGAATGTGACTATTTGGTCAAGGCAAACTATTAGGAGATGTGATAAAAATGAAATTGAAATAGTAAACATATAGGAAATAAGTTGAAACTACAAAATACCAGGTCTCTGAGAGCACCGATAGGCCTTAGTGGTCCTGACCAGCCTCACCTGGGGCTTCTGTCCACATCTCTGCATGTGGACCCATAAGCCTCATTTGAACTCAGGCTTAAGACCTAAGGTGTAGTTTGAATGATGCTGTAGGTGTGCCTCTGACTCCTGGATAGCCCTCAGACCTATACTGTGGATAATTTTTCTACTGTATGGGTACACTTTTCTGCTTGTCTTCAGTCTTGTCTGTGTTTTCTAGATGGACTTTGGACCTGTGTTGCGACCTTATCTCTACTCTTGTCTCATTTTGTTCTTGACTAGACTGCTTGCATGGACCTGGTTCATGGCTTTGCCTTTTCTGGGACTGCTAGAGGGTCTTATTACAGTAAGCACCCTGCTCTATGTTCAGGTGTTTTAGGACTGTGCCCTGGTCAGTGAGGGTGCTGTCTGCACTGGGTCGTCCTCAGCTAGGGGCTTGCCTTCCCCTAGGGAGCAGCTGCTTGGTTGAAATTGATTAGGCTGTAGTTGACAAACATACGTTTATCCCAAATTGAAACAACTAAGCCTGCAGATTTGATCTCTGAAATTTGAAGAGGAAAGCTGAAAAACAAAGATAATGGTTGAAAAAAATATTTGTTTTGGACTCCACCGCGATAAATAACTGCTTAATATGTGGCTGTAAGAAAACATCCTAAAATTTCATCTGTAGAAGTTCGTCATGCAGACATGGGCTAGGTGAGGTAAAATGCATGAAAGCAGTATGTTTTCACAGTTATTTTTTCAGTGAACAAAGTTTCCTGGCTCCAGGGATAGAAACCATAAAGGCAGCCAGATGTAAAAAATGGGAGCTCAATAAGGAGGAAGGTTTTGTTGAGTCTTGTCTTGAAACTTTCTTAATGGAATGGAATTAGCAAATTCCTTGAAATACAAACAGCTCCCTGAAAATTTTGCCAAATAACTCTCACAAGCAGCAAATACTCAACAGGGGCGAGGGGGGTGTGTGATGTGTGTGTGCTGCTGCATAGTATGAAGTTATGGATCTGGTAGAAGCAGGACTAGAAAAAAAGCACAAAGGGAAACAGGAAACTCCTGTTCCAGGACACTGGTAGTATTTTTAAAAGGAACAAAAAAGTCTAGATGGAACAGATGGGGGTATTAGAAAAGGTTTTCTGAATAATACTGAACCATTCAGTAGCCATCTGACCAAGTACCCCCATCAGAGAAGAAAGGGGTTTTGGAGGTTATTGAAGAAATATATCAAGAAGAGTGAGTGTTTGCTAACCTTGATTCCTATTTGTAGTTTGTTTCTTCAGGATTTTAAATTGCAAACTGCAAGAACTGAAAGAGATAGGATAATAAAGAACATATTGTGGCATATGTGTCTTGGTATTTACCGCATGGTATGATGACTTTGTGTTGCATGGTAGAAACTTCCAGAACCGAAACATTACTAAAAACCTGTGATGAGCATATGGCCAAAAATCTGAAATTAAACCCAAATAAACCAGAGCTACTTCAAAAATAAGCTGTGTTATTTGGGTCTACAGTCAAGGAAAGGGGAGTTCTACTAGTGATAACAACATGTATTATATAGGCATTGCTAGTACTGTAAGCACTCCCAGATGTTTGTAGTTTTAGTTTTTAAAAATAGCTGCTTTTGTGGATGGAGAAGGAAATAAATTTGAATGTGACTTGGCACTGACATGGTTAAAACCAGCTGTGTTGGTCTCTTTGGGTTTCAAAATGGATTCTTGCATGCATGGGCTTGGACAGCCTTGAAACAAACAAAAAGGCTAACAAGATTGATGACCTACACGGAAAATCTGAGCTTTATAAAAAGAGAAGTAAATGCATGTCTGAGCGTTGAGTAAGTCTAAAGAGTGTTTTCACTTTTTAGAAGTATGAGGAATTTCTGTGTCTAAGATGCTGTCTACAACCGTGGTGGTCAGACTCTTGATGAGCTGGAAAATCTGCAGTGATCAGACAGAGACATGGCACTGCTGAAGTTTGAGCCACGACAGACAGCGAGGAAAAGCTGATTTCTGAGTTTTTCTTGGAAAGAAGGTGGTAAGTTTGTTTTTCATGGCTTACAGTAACTATACATGGTTATTCCTTGAAAGGTTGCAGGTTATGTAGACACGAATGGCATTTGGCTACCTTAAGTAACTGATGAGCATGGCTGAGGCAGCACAGAACTCAACTCTAGCTGTAAAATTCAAATGAAGCTATCCATGAGCATAAATTAAGGTGTAAGTGACAAAACCAAGCTAAGCTATGTAATGCTAGAGTACCTGAGATAGCTGTCTGAAAACTAACATAGGTTTGACCACATGAGTAGTGGTTAAGCATTTCTTACAATGTATATAAAGGCTAAAAGAAATAATAAAGTCTTAGAAAAGAGATACCAGAAGACATCTTCCTTTTTTTTTTTCTTTTAAACATATATACCTTGCACGATTAGAAGTTTCCTGATAAAATCAAAAGCTTGGATTTTAAGCTTATAGTTTAAATAATTGTTTTAAGAACTAGGAACTATTAGTGATTGATTAGTATGCTTATTAGTGCAACTGAAAAGGGGGTTCCAAGGCTATGTCAGAATGCAAAATTGCCAGACTTCTATCTACTTCCTGCATAGGTATACAAGTAACCCATACACACCATAGTTGATTAATGGCTTTCTCTAAGTAAATGTGATCTGAAATGTGTTATGAGCTTTTTATCAGGTTGTTTATTCCTTGAACCTGATGTGTGCAAATAATTTCAGAGATGCTGCAAGAGTGTATATTCCTCTCCAAGGTTTTAAGCAGACATAGTATAGCTAGTTGACATTCCTGTCTGTCCATGGGATAATTCATTCAAAACTTAATAGTTTAATGTAGAACAAAAAAGTCCATTGTCTGAAATGTCATAGTAGGTTATTTTGTTAATACCTTTCAAGGTTCAAACCTCTGCTGGAACCATTTCAGAATGGCTTTCTAAAGGTTGTAAGACTCCAGTTTGGTTAGAAAGGTTTGAAAAGATCTTCAGGCAAATAACTAGGAGAGTGAGAAACACAAGACAGCAAAGAAGAAAGGTCTTGGTTTAAAAAAATAAAACAAAAAAATTGTGTCTTTCCATCCATCTACTAAGGCTTCCTAGGTGTATGCAGTCTTATCAGATGAGATGAAAGCTCTGATGATACCCAAAGGTCTCTTAGGCTGACCAGATATGAGGGAGCTGAGGGCTGAATCCAGTTGTTTCTGCTACTATTCTAGCAAGTAAGGTATGATCTCATGGGGAGGTTTCAAAAACAGTGGTAGCAAAAAATGAGTTTAAGGAGGGCTAACAAGTATCACATCACATGGAAAAAATGATAAACATGTTGTATGGTGAACCAGCATTGCATTGGCTCCCAGCCCTTTTTTAGTGTGTATCAGAAGGTTCTTCAGAAAGAGACCACAAATTCCACTCTGCTTCTGAAGTTAATAGGAGACATCTTCTACATTTGCTTGACAATAAATATTGGCAAGGAGAGGAAGTGCTTTGTGGAAAGTGTATCCTCAGGAAATATCTTAGAAAATAAATACATGATCTGCAGGAGAAAGTGATCAGGCTGAGAAATATCAGTGATCGTAAGAAAACCAGTAGTATGCTAAATGAGGAAGTTGAAATTGGAAACAAGTACGCCATCCTAAAAACAAGCGCACCATCCTAGCAGCAAATGAAGATCCACCATCCATAGCAGAAAAGGAAACCTTATGTAGGCAACAGGTGATAAGATTCACCACCGCTGCTCCTAGGAGAAAACAATATATGATTGCTCTCTCCATCAGTCTCAGGAGACAATCTGTTCACATAACAGTCCAGGGCATGTGTTGCCTCTTGGGATTCCAAATCTAGTATAATACTTAAAACTTTCTGAGGTTCATTGAAGCCACCCATTATTCCCCACCCATGTGGACACTGCGCTAGGAATGATTCCAAATGGATCAAAAGTGACTTCTGGCATTTAAGAGCAGAGTGAGTAGATTAGATTTTCCATTTGAGGGTCACACAGATACAGATATCCTGGAGATAAGCATGTAGTCACAAAATGGACAATGTTGTGACCACAGGATAGAGCATTCCTAAATAAAAATGGAACAAAGTATGCTGTTAGCACTGAGCTTACCGGTTCACTTACCTTGTGAAAAGAGGGTTTTCTAGAAAAGAGAAGCAACATTTAAAAAAAAGTCTAACTGGATATATAAGTCTTGGACCAGGACAAAAACTGCGAGCTACAGCGTCACTGAAGTCTATGTAGCCCCAGTCTAATGGGCCTCTTTATGACCTCTTGTACGATCATAGTAAGAAGGAATAAGTAGGAGGAAATATGAAGTCCTAGTACCTGATCAAATTATGATTTAATTGAAAAAGAAGAAAGGTGATGTGACATGACAGAGAATTAACAGGGAGTTTGGTTTGGGGAAGGAGGACCACAAATATCGAAGAGATGTGTTCTCATATTCTAAGAAAGGAACTGAGCCTGCTCAGGTTTTCTCAGTGATGGAGAAAAACCCAAGACCACTATAATAGCGACAGTTTATGACAAACCACCAAACCTGGATGATCAGCCAGATGGGAATTTTTGCTAGTGATTTGTAGAATCATCCAGAGTACAGGATTTAGTGATATTAGAGGATTTAAACTGTCTGGATTTCTGTTGGAAAAATATAACAGAACACAGACAATTCAACAGGTTCTTGGAATACATTGGTGATGGTTTTGATAAAAAATTGTGGAAAAAACAGAAGACACCCCAACAAATAGAGATGAAAATATTCTGGATTTGATTTTTCATTTTGTGAGTGAAATGAGACTGTTCAGGCAGAAAGTAAGACAGATTACAGTGATCAGGAAGTGGTAGCCTAGGAGGACTCCTGGCAAAAGAGAAATAGTGGATTTTAGGGAAGTAGACTTCAGTAAGCTCAAATATCTGGAAGACTTAATTTTCTAGGAAGCTCGTCTGAGAGATAAGGGAGCCAAAGGGGGAGGGGGCAGAGATTCCTTAAATACATGAGTAGTAAGGACATACATAATTTTCCATTTTGCATGAAAGATAAGAAACATAGTAAGATAGCAGCTTTTCAAAATCAGGTGTTCTTCATTTAACTCAGGTGAAAGAAGGATGCAGAGAGGAAGCGAAAAGATCAGGTTACTCTGAGAAGCACAGCAAAACCAGGAAGATAATGACACAAAATAGGAAACAACTTGCACGAGTAGCAAGAAATAATTGGCTGTGTGCTCTGGCATTAAGAGGAAAGTCAAGGAAATTGTCATTCTGTGGAAGGGACAAATTTGGTCACCTGGGTCAAGTAACACCTAGGGAACAGATGTCATTTATGTGTTTTTTTTGTTATCAGTCTTCACTAAAACGTTCAGCTGCAAGAAGTAGCTAATTCAGTGTAGTTCTATGAGAAACAGATTGGGAATCCCAGCCTCGAATGTGGAACATACAGTTTAAAGGCAATTAAGATGAGGCAGATTTTGCCAGATTGGCTAAGCCTGAGGAACTTCATCCCAAGGTAACTGTGGAATTACCTCCTATAATCAGCAGCTTCTGCAGCCAGACTTGGGTTGGGGTGGTTGCTCATGGTTTCGTACTGTGTGAACTCTGCATTGGTAACTGAAATGAAATTTGTGTTGGTATTGGAAGTCATTTTCTCTTCTGCTGTTCTGTCACTGGGGAGTGACATAGCTTCCTGTTCTGCAAAGTTATTTGAGTAATTAAATTCAGTGAAGCTTGCTCTCCTGGGTCTTAAGATACAGCTGTGACACCAAGGGATTTTAGGCTGGGAGGGGTGCGTGTGTCAGGGGAAACACACAAGTTTTTACACCAGGTTTTGCTGTTTCTACCTGAGAAAGCCAAATAAAATTGTTTTCTCAGGGGGTAAAAGGGGATGCGAGTGTTCAAGTATTTATTTGAACTGTGCAAGAGAAGCAGAATTAATAAATACTCGAGCCATTTTATGCAGCCTGTCTCCACCTGTAACATGTTATTTTTCTAAGTTTACAAGTGCATGAATTTAAATAGGGTGTCTCTTGGCAGATTTTACTCGTGATAGTTGCTAGTCTAAAAATAGCTATGGAATTTTAGTGCTTGCTTGGGCTGTTGGTTTAACTTGCATCCTTGAAAGCTGAGCAGAACATCTGTGTCTATAAATCCACTCCCATACTAGGTTTAGGGCAAATTACAGAAAAATCCTAATTTTAGTCTGTAACTGGTGATCTGTTTAGTTAAAATCATTAAGGTAGTATTTTCTTTTCTAGGCAAGCAGTTATGGTCTGTGTAAACTAAATTAGGTGGAAGTCTTATTTTCATTGTGTTACAAATCAACATTTCAGAGCTATTTTTTCACAACAGAACTGTACTGTACTGGAGGTTTAAAAACTTCAGAGAAGGTTTTTATTCTGTGCTACATTATGGGATGTTTTGGTAACATTTTGGAGGGAAATACAAGGATGTGTGTTTATATATGTGATCTAAAGACTTCTGTGGAGATGCTGTATAGACATATAGCATATATGTATGTATCTTGTGTATACACACATATGCATGCAGAGATCCTTTTATATAATAAAATTGTATTGACAAGGAGAACCTAATTCCTTAAATACACACGTAAGGCAAATACAGAGGCACTGTAGAAATACAGCAGTTACATATTGCTACACAACTGTTGTTTTTTAACCTATGTATGTGTGTGCACATACATACTGAAAATCCACTTCTATGTCTCTTAGTTCTGATACCAATGGATTCAGCATCTGGAGCTGGTTGGGTTGGTCAGTAGGCTGTAGTTGGACACCCAACTCAGGAAGTTGACCCACAGATGATTCCGTTACCTGCAGAGTGGTGGAAAAAAGGCTACGTGTGAGTCCAGCGCATCCCACCATAGTCTGCAGTTACTAACCAACTCCTTGTGCTTTGTGCTTTGAGAGAAGTGGTGAAATAGTGGTGGGGTTTTTTTTGGTTTTTTTTTTGGTTGGTTGTTTTTTTGTGGTCTTTGTATGAAACTACTTTGTGCATTATAAGAATCTAATAACATTTTCGATTGCATAAACTAAAGATTAGGTATTAATACAGTAATTACTGAGACAGGAAGTGTGGTTGTGAAAAATGTCATGGAGTATCTTAGAATGAGAAGTGTCTATAATCACTCCTAGATGACTGAAGTACATGCTGCTGATGCTAGATGTGGTCTTGTCTCTTCCACCCCAGCCTTCTCTTGCATAGGTTTCTGTCCCATCCTTTGTGCTGGCAAAAGTTGTCACGTAGCAGATGAATTCGTGTGTCAACCTGAGGGAAAAGTAACCCAGGAGGAAAGCAGGTGGGATCAGATCCTGACCTGATGCACATTACAGCTGTGGTAGCACTTGAACAAGGTAGATGGTATGGATGCACGTCTGAGGACAAGGCAGGCATGCAGGACTTCCCACTTGGCAGCTGGCCACCCTTCATTTATGGATCCAGGACTGCGTTGACCTGTCTAAGTGAGATCAGAAAACGTACTCTTTGTGTTATTCTAACTGGTGACAGATACAAAAGTCTCTGAAAACAGACTATGGAAATAGGTGTTCTCTCTTTGAGTATAAAATAAAGCTCAAGTAAATATTACTGACTGGTGTGCCTATTTTCTTTGTTTTTGTCTCGGCAGTATCAAGATCTAATACAAAAAATCATTCTAAGTAATTTGTATCATATCCATCATGCCTGAAAATCAAAAAAGTGACATTATTTCCCTACCATGCACATTCCACGTGTTGAAATTTAAGCTTCTTGTGGATTACTTTGTAAAAAATGCCTGCTAATGAAACATTTTGTAAATTTTGGATGTACTTGTACTTACTGAGCAGATTTTTGTGAGATCAGGACTTCTAATACAGGATAAGAATGAGGAGCTTCAGAGTACCAGGACTTATTTAGCAGAGATCATGTTGCAGTATAAAATTAAAGAGCTCAGTTCCAGAGAATGAAGATAGAAGCATCTTTTACCTTTAATGAATTTTCCATGCTACGCTTTTACTATATCATAACCAGCACTCTTAAGCAAAACTCCCTGCTGATTTCATTGGGAAGGTAGCAAAAATAAATAGCGCAATAGCAGGTTCTAGGAGACTGCTCCATTGTCTTGCATATTGTAAAACTGATTAAGATGTATTAAGAAAATAAAGTTCTTGTTAAATTCTGCTAAAATAGAATGATATAGCCTGTATAGAACCCAAGATATAAATATATTTATACCCTTATAGAATGCAATAAGTGTTTACTTGAAGAAATGTTTACAAGCAATCAAAAGTGTCAGTAACTTCTGTTCATAACACTTTGAATGTGATTAAAATAGAAAGAACCAATGCGTGAGTGTAGTGGGAGCACTTTCCGTATCAGGAATAGTGATGATATTTGGCAACATGGTATCAATGATATTTGCAAAGCATTTATCCGGATCTTTGCTACCTTGTAGCTTCGATTGCTTCACTGTGTTCCATGATGCAAAAATAAAATGCTTATAGTAATACTTTTCAAAAGAAGTATTATTATATTGTTTTATTGTAATAAAAGTGTTATTTGTATAATAAGGCTCGAAATCTAAGCTCATTACATAGGCTGTATATACAAACAGTGGAAATTTTGTGTACAGGCTAGTTTATTCCCCTAATTAAGACCTCTGTTATAAACCAGAATTCTTCGTCAAGATACTCACTTCATGAATTCTTAACACAGATTTCCAGGCTTGCAAAGGAGTGCCAGATCTTGTTGGAGTTCTGCAGCAAAAGGAAGTGAGATTACCTTTTCTTAGAAATGCTTGGAGTTGCATAATGCTGTTCAGATATGCTGAAGAAGTACTTAGAGGTCTGCTTCATCTGAAATGAGGACCCTGCTGTGGCACAGCCTGTTCACTGTCTGAGCTGCAGAGCATGCCAACATCAGCATTACAACATGGATATGTGATTGCCATTTGGATAAAAATATCAAGGTTTGCTTAACTTTGCCTACTTTATGTGGCATCATACCAGTTCCAGGACCTACCTGGAAAGTTGAAACCCAGATATCCTGAGACTGGAGACTTCATAAGAACAGATCTGTCTGACATGGCCTGACGAAGTGGAGATTTTTTTTCTATCTCTCTTTTTGTCCCCTGGAAGCTGTTTTCATTACTGAGGAAACTTGTGCACTTGCTTCTGCTGCACAAGCCTCTAGTTAACTGTGCCTTGAGTGTTTCGTCAGATGCCTCTAGTGTTGAGGCCTGTCAGCACTTTGTTGGACCACTGGTGGAATGGAGCATTTAGGAGATGCTGCCTCCTGAAATTCTTGATTTCCTTGCTTTGTCCTTTCATTAAGTTAGGGTATATTCTTGATGGTTGCAGACTTTTTGTTCTTTTATGTGCTGTGTTTGTTGACAGTGGGTGCTACTTTGAAGAGCTGCCTGAAGCTTACTGCTAATAGTGCAGATTGTAGTGAATTAATTTCTCAGTAGTGTTAATTAAGTTTGAAGCACACGTAGGTCAAAGCATATGCTTTGAGTGAAAGGTGGTTCTAAAAGTTGCTGAATTCTCAAGATCTCCAGGATTTGCACACCTGTATTTCCATGTGGTGCTAAATAGCTGCAGCTAGTATGGGCTGGCATGTCCTGTTCCTCTTTGAGTTTATGGAATGGCAAATAAAAGCTGCCAGAACTATCTTCATGCAAAAGCAAGAACCTGAGAAACTGTGTTGCCTTACAAGTGAGAGCTCAACTTTTCAAAACTTTTTTCAAATATTTCTTGTGCACTGTCAACAATATTGCTCTCTGATGCGGAAACAAGAGGGCAGGTTTTGGTATCTTCCTTACTATATCTGTTGGTGTTACCATGAAAAAGTTTTACTCTTTCCCAGTCATGAGTATATAGTGTTTTGAATTTTTGTACTTTTACCTCGTTCATGATCACTTCTGTATTTCTGTTGTTATCCATGCAGATTTTGATGGTCAGATTCTGGCCCAATTTAGACTGTCATTGGTCTTTATTCAAACTCACCAAACNGTTGTTGTAGCGGTTAGATGACCCCGATAATCCTTGTTGAATTTTTTGGCTCTTTGCTTGCAGCTAGTAGCCTACTTGGTGATGGTTCTTAGTATAATCAGATCTAGAGTCCCCTCCAGAAGCCTGGAATACAGATTGCTAATTATCCTAGCATCTTAGCATCTTTAAATTAAAAGGCATTGCAGTCTGTGAGTTCCCTGAGGAGCTCTCTAGGTTTACTGAAGTTTGCCCTTTTAAAGTCGGTATAATTGAATTATGAAACTATTATTTTAGCCTTTTGATTTAATTTTTGCTCAGTTTTCAATGATAAGCTATTTAAATCATTGTTACACGACAAAACCAAATTGAAATAGTGTAAATTTTTGTTAGCTTTGGCCATTTGTTACACAGGTTTGTTGGCTGTAATATTCAAGAATGGGTTGCCTCTACCTGTATCACTAGCTGCTATTAGTGTCTATGGTCTGTTCTAACCTTTTTCAGGAAGTTTGTCTCCTGTCATGGTAAGTATTGTCATGATATCTAATAGTATTTCTCTTTCCAATGATGTTACTGTGATCTTTATCCATATTTGCATCTGACCATGGATCTCTTATAAACGTTCCCCTTGATTCTAGTAAAAACTCTATTTTTTCAAAAATGGACTTTTATAAAAAGCATGCTTTCCTTCATAATGTCTTATAGCTTGTTGCACATCCCAGAGCTCTCATCTTCAATACTATCTTTCCTGAATGGTATCCGCCCTTCTATATCTATACTTCAGTTCTGAATTCTATGTTATCAAGCTTCTGTTTTCTCCTTAACATTCATTTTCACTTCCTATAAATGTATTTCAAGATCTTGCATTGTGTTGAGAAAGCTCCTGGGAGTTGTTTACACATCAGAGTTGTTTCTTACTCTGTTGTTTATACAGAGCAGACTCAGGCATGTCATTTCCTGTTACCTGATTGCTGTTCACAGCCTTAATTCTTTTTATTTACCATATGTTCTCCTGTTACCACAGGTTTTTAAATC
>VWYH01002916.1:1027348-1037912 GCA_013399365.1 Pampusana beccarii | reverse complement strand
TTTTTTTTTTTTTTTTCTTTGCTTTTCCTGCACTATGCCAGGAAAATTTGGCAAGTCTCGTTCAGTTTCCTTGTTGTTGTAGCGGTTAGATGACCCCGATAATCCTTGTTGAATTTTTTGGCTCTTTGCTTGCAGCTAGTAGCCTACTTGGTGATGGTTCTTAGTATAATCAGATCTAGAGTCCCCTCCAGAAGCCTGGAATACAGATTGCTAATTATCCTAGCATCTTAGCATCTTTAAATTAAAAGGCATTGCAGTCTGTGAGTTCCCTGAGGAGCTCTCTAGGTTTACTGAAGTTTGCCCTTTTAAAGTCGGTATAATTGAATTATGAAACTATTATTTTAGCCTTTTGATTTAATTTTTGCTCAGTTTTCAATGATAAGCTATTTAAATCATTGTTACACGACAAAACCAAATTGAAATAGTGTAAATTTTTGTTAGCTTTGGCCATTTGTTACACAGGTTTGTTGGCTGTAATATTCAAGAATGGGTTGCCTCTACCTGTATCACTAGCTGCTATTAGTGTCTATGGTCTGTTCTAACCTTTTTCAGGAAGTTTGTCTCCTGTCATGGTAAGTATTGTCATGATATCTAATAGTATTTCTCTTTCCAATGATGTTACTGTGATCTTTATCCATATTTGCATCTGACCATGGATCTCTTATAAACGTTCCCCTTGATTCTAGTAAAAACTCTATTTTTTCAAAAATGGACTTTTATAAAAAGCATGCTTTCCTTCATAATGTCTTATAGCTTGTTGCACATCCCAGAGCTCTCATCTTCAATACTATCTTTCCTGAATGGTATCCGCCCTTCTATATCTATACTTCAGTTCTGAATTCTATGTTATCAAGCTTCTGTTTTCTCCTTAACATTCATTTTCACTTCCTATAAATGTATTTCAAGATCTTGCATTGTGTTGAGAAAGCTCCTGGGAGTTGTTTACACATCAGAGTTGTTTCTTACTCTGTTGTTTATACAGAGCAGACTCAGGCATGTCATTTCCTGTTACCTGATTGCTGTTCACAGCCTTAATTCTTTTTATTTACCATATGTTCTCCTGTTACCACAGGTTTTTAAATCTGTTTCTGAATTCTCATTTTACCTATAGTTTGTCTTTCCAGTAGTGTTTGGAGACCTGTCATTTCTTAGTTTAAAACTGTTCTTATCAGTCTTGTTGGCTTTTATCCCAAGTAGCTATTCCCTTAGGCATTCAAGTCAAATTTATCTTTAGAAAAATGCCTTCCTTCAATAAATGGATCTCACCAGTCAAACATTACAGAAGTTTTCTTATACCATTCATTATTTAGCTATTGGTTAGTTTATTCTCTTATTAGGCTTGTTACTCCTTCTTTGGGGACTTGATGTCCCTGAAGTTCATACAAATATCTACTTGTTTGCAAGTCTTCCCTGAAGCAGTTAGTCCTTGATAGATTCCCCCAACCCCAACCCACCTCCCCGTGGGAATTGGGCAGTATTAGTTTTTGGGGGTTTGTCACTGTTTTCCAGATTCCTTACGATGCTTCTCCATTGCAGGTCCACCTGCCAGGCCAGTTGCACCTAACAAACACGTTACCATCTTGGTTTTTTGATGTCCTTCCATGACCAGACTAACAGTCAGTAATAAGGAGGCTGCAGTTACACAGACCTACCCCTCCACATGGTGTTCTGAATCTCCAGCCTTCTCTTCTGCGTGCCACTTTAATTCTGTCTGGGGCTCTGAAGGTTCTTTCTGTTTTCTTTCAGTGTTTCTCTGTACTGACTTGGTTCCCTTTCAGTTTCCAAAGCCTGGTAGCCTCATTGTCTTTCTTTAGAGCTAGCATCCATTTTCTTCTTTCTTGATACCCTTACTTTTTGTTCTCTCTGCCGTCAAACCTCTTTCTCAGTTATTTTTTATACTCACAAGTCAGTCTAGTCCTTTGACTTGTTCTTGTCTTTCTCTTCCATGGGCTGCCCTCCTCAGCTAGCAATGCTTTTCTTCTCCTCCTGTTGTGATTTTTGTCCCCGAAAGTGTATTAGCTCTAGCATAATCAATTGAATTCTCAGTCTTTGAGCTCACTGTGTGTGTGTGGGCGTGTTCCAGGTATTCAAAAGGGATAACGAAGATCCCACTATTTCATTATCTTGTGCCCTTATGCTAGTACACTTCAGGGATAAACATCATCCTTTATTGAAGTCTAATTGACATCACTTAGCCATCCCTGTCTTGGAGTTGCAGACAGAAGAGCTGGTTGCTCAGCTGACATACATTATCTTTTTATTTTCTGTTTGTTAAACTACAATGCTGAATTGAATCCATATTACTGGCTCTTCTCAAAGGTGACTTAATCATTGTCCTGTATGTCATTAGTGCCTTGAAACTTCATAATTTCTCTTGGTCAAGATGCTACACATTGTGTATGCTGTTGTACTGTTTACTGGAGGAGGGGCAAGACCAAGTTGTGTCTCTCTTGCTTTACAAGAATTTTTATTAAATATATATTTATGACAGCGTGGTAGTTTCTTTTGTTGTGTTTTATACAGAAATATTAATTTGCAAAGAAAAAACAACAGCATATTTAAAAAAATATAATTATAACAATTGTGGCGGCACTCCAAAATCAAACGCATACCTTGACTGATCTGAGTACTGTTTCAAACCCAAAGGTTTAATTTAACACAGTGCACGATTATACAGAGAGCCTGTACCTGGATCCATAAGTCAGCTAATTAAGTCCTTAAATACAATCTCTGTGAATTTTTAACCCTTTTTAATCTAATGGTGTTGAACTTTGTGTTTTACTATTCATAGGGGACTCTTTATTATAAAGTTCTCCTAGTAGAAGTATTTTGATTGTAATTGGCTCACCTTTTGATCATACCTTAGATGCAGGAATGAATAGCGTTTTAAGTTTGGGGGGGGCATTTAAAAAAAAAAAAAAAATTATTTTAATTTTTATTTTTTTAGTCATTTGTTCCAAAGCAGTTTTTCCATTGCCATAAATCAGTTTAGAACCGAGGTCATCTTGAAACTTAGGACACCAGAATCAAGGATAGTCTTGAAAATAACTGAAATTTGTTGTTTTCCAGGTGTCTGGAACTTATAAGTTGGGCTTCTGCGACATTGTCGTTCTGTATGTGCAAATCATTCATTTCTCTTTGCCTTTTCTGTTTTCCCCTTTCTGCTTTATTCTGCCAAGAGCACCCCAAAATACTTCAGTTTAATGATTTTTAATTTGTTGCTAGATATGAAGGCTTGTAGAGCGTACCAAGCTGGCAAGTGCAGCTGGTGGAAATAACAGCAATGCAAGAGCTGGACAGGGAAACAGTAGGGCTAGATGGATGAAGCTTTTCTCAACATGAAGGTGGTGATGAGAGGGGAATACTTTTCCCACATTTGCCTGAAAAAAAACCCCAAATAAACAAACCCATACCAAAAGAACCAAATCCTCCCCAAAACAAACAAAAAACCCCCACAAACAACCCCCTCCAAATGTAGATGTTTTAAAAAAAGTAAGGGTAGGTTCTGTTTCCCTTACCTGATGGTCTCTTGCAGGTGTCTGCTGAATACCTGTGTGGCTCAAGTGCATGTTTTCTCTCTCAGGTGTGGGGCTCTGAACTTGTTCCATGAGATCAGTCATAGCTATTGTGGATAACTGAAAAAGTTACCAAAAGTAAAATGTACAAAGAATACTTCTTTGTGGGAAGGATGAGGTAACTGAGAACCTTTTTAGTACTGAAATATTTGTAAAACATGAAAGGAAATATAAACAGTGTTTCACTTTGTAACCACAGGGCTTTGGAAGCGGGGAAAAAAGAGAAAGACAGTAGGAAAACAGCAAAATGGCTGGTTTAGCACGTTTAATGCTGTGTAATTAAATTATTCTAGAACAAGATTCATGCTATATGGTAAATAAAGCTTACATTTAAATTAAAATTGTCACAATAAAATATGAAACTAAATGCAAGGAGTTTTATTAAAAAAAAGGCTAAATGTATAGGCAGAAGTAAAACTTCTGCAGTTGACATTATTATCATTAAAAAACCCACAAAACTTACTGACAATTTGGAGCAAACACATATTACCTGTGTGTGTTGTGGAGGGTAATTCTTCAAATACCAAAAGAAGGATTCTGTGGGTAAAGAACAGGAGTAAACACGCCATGAGTAAAAAAGGTTTCCGAAAATGTGAAGAAGTCCTTCAAAATGTTGAGATTGTAGCTAAATAGAGAACAGAAAGGCAGTTAAAAAAAAAAAAAAAATTAGTGTTCAGAAAAGAGTAAAAGAGTTGAAGAAATAACTTGCAAGAGGTATAGATACGAATAACAAATCACTTTTCCTGGCGTGTTCAAAAAATAAGCCTGATGGAGAACTACAAGTCCAAGAAATGATCAACACATGAAAGAGCAGACAATACAGCTGAAAAATTAAACTATTTTTTAAAATGTGTATGTATATTCAAGAAGAACTTGGTGAGATTTTCCAGATGGTAATACTTTTTGATAGGGAAAAATGCTGGAGGACCTTTCTCAAATTTAGTCATTGATGGATGATGTCTCTGAGCAAACAAATGAAAAGAACAAGAATAAATCTCTAGACAGAGATGACATTCTCTCAAGAAACTTGGAGATGAAACAGCCGAGTTACTGAGACACATGACCAGTTACTTTAGCCATGTTTGGTACCGAGATATATTTACTGTGATGCCATTTTTTTAAAACATTGGCTGAAACAAACTCTTCTGAAGAGTATCGGTGTTAGATGGACAAGTGGAAAACATATACTTGGGCAAAGCCTTCGTTTTTTGTTTAAAAAAAAATAATTAAAAAAAAATCTGGTCTGTCAGTGTTCTCTGGATCCAATAAACCTATTTCTGAAAACAGTTTGTCATGATTTCTCACCAAAATCATCTAAGAACTGAGAGACCATGGAATATCAGGGAAGGTTCTTATATGGAGAAATAGTGGATTATAAACTAGGGAAAAGGAGGACAGATAAGACATTGTCACAGTGGAAGGAATTTATCAGTGAAGTCTTCTATTCAGTGCTGCAATGTGCTTTTTAGCATATTCATAGATGATCAGAAAAAGAATGAATACTAAGGAAACAAAGCTTACTGATGATGCCATGTACCGATGATAAAGAGCTGCAAGGAAATCCAAGAAGGCTATGATAAAACAGCTGATTAATTTCAATGTAGATTAATAGATAATGATGCTCTTAAGGGAGGGGAGGGGGTGAAATGGTCCTAATTTTACATATACTTGAGTGTGTTATGGGTTGACTATTACAACCCTAAATTTCATTCTTCGTGGTAATAGATAGCCTTATGGAAACAGCAGAGTACTGCTCAGTAGCGGTCAAAAATCAGATGGGATATTATGAATTTTTGTGAAAGGAACAGAGGACAAATCAGAACCTCATTATGCCACTTTGCAAATCCATCATGTACAGTCATTGTGAACATACTGTGGAATGCTAGTTTCTCAAATTAAAAAGAATATTATCAAGTGAGAAAAAGCATTTGTAAGAAAAAAAAAGGGAGATGGGGATGATGTAACAATGAAGTGTCTGAGATCTTATTTTTGAACAGAAAGTACAAGAAAATTAAAAAATACAGACTTATTTGCATGTGTGATGTGGCTGAAGAATCATTTTCTCTCTCTCCATCTCTCCTTATTTTCCTTTTTTTTTTTTTTTTTTNNTTTTTTTTTTTTTTTTGACAATTTCCGTGCTTTGTGATTAATTTATGAGCAATATGTGGAACCAAAGTATCAAAAAAGTGTAGCTCAGGGTTAACACTTGACAAAGGTGAGGGGTTTTTTTTACCATGAAGGCAGTGGTTTTAGACATGTATCTGTGGAGTGCAGATGCTGACCTCTGACCCTACAGTCGTGAAGGACGACCCAAAACACTCTAATAATGTGAGAAAGCACGCATAAGTGAAACTTGCCGTCTCCCCCAAAAATGTGGAGATGATCATAATGTGGCACATTCTGGAAGACAAAAAAAGAGTGCACACAATTTGAGAAGAGACAAGACTTGTAGTGGTATTGTATTGCTTTTCAAGAGTTTACAAGACCTCAAAACATATCCAAGCATGACAATAACACCACTGCTAGATTGAAAGTCATTCCTGATAAAGGCAATAGACAATACTATAACATTAATCTGATATCAGATGGGATTATTTGTTTTTCTTTTTAGTTGAGTTGTTTTTTGTTTAAAAAACCATGGTGAGGCCAAGGACAAACATTAAAGTAGAAGATAAGGATGGTCAAAAGAAGATGGATACACTTAAGGGAAAAAGGCTGTCAACATAATATCCTAAAGGAAAAGGGTAAATAAAAGTATGGGTGAATAAAAAAAATGTGGAAATACATAAAAGGCTCAGAATGAAAAAATGTTTATCATAATAAAATAGCAGCACACCTTTTTCACCAGGAGAGATTAATTGCTGGAGGAATGGGGGAATTTGAAAAAATGTTTGAGATCTTCATCCTGGAAAAAAACTAGTTTTTTAGCATGCACGAACAGAGCTAAATTCACTCAATTATTTCATGACTTGTGTCCTGCAGCAGAATATGATATGCCTATTGCTTTGAAGGGCAAGTAATCCACACAGTGAGTACAGCTGCTGTTCTCTGCAAGGGTGGGGAAAAAACCCACACACAATCAAATATTTTCTAAATTCGTACATCCTTAATAACTGTGTATGTAAAAACAGGAATATTTTCAGTACTGCAGTTGGAGATATCCAATAAATAATGCTTCTTGCCCATTTTTTAAGATTATTCTTGATGCAGTGATAGAGGTCTGGAAAGTGTCCTGGGAGAAAGAGAAGGTGTACAAACATCTGTATGTTTTCAGCAATCTGTTTGGAAAGCATTGTTTTCTCAGACTGCTGTATTAGTTATAATTTGCACCCAATGCATTTTACAGTTGGGAACAATAGGTAATCCTTCAGTGAGCAATAAGACCCACATACAGAACCTTTTGATTTAGGAAAGCTTTACTACAGGATACAAAGGAGGCTTTGAAAAGAGCCAGAGCTCTAAGCTGAAGTGAACCAAGGAAATGTGTGTGCTGTCTCTTGTAACACTGTTCCTCGGAAGAGCCAAATGTGCTTCGAATGGACTTTGGATGAACAGTGATGTTGATGCTATTAGGGCTTGTGCCATGAAAATATATTCGTAAGTAATGCCTTAGAAATGTGCTAAAACTGCAGGCAAAAAATAAAGCAAGAAAATTCAGCTGGGGAGCACAGGGTGAAAAAAGATCCCATGGAGTAAAGTGAACAGAGCTGTTAGCCTTGGCTGCCCATCTGTTCCTTCAGTCCCCCGAGAAAGCCCTCCCTGAACATGCTGTCACTAAAAAGGTCACCATAAAAATCAAATACATTTGGGCCAGCCCTCGTTCACTTTAATAATAGCTCCTAGTAGGAGAATAGGCTCTTTGCAGCAAAGTGTGGATACAGCTATGCCATTACAGGGTTGTGAAGATAGGAAAGACCCTCCTGAAAAGGAACGTGGGGTCTAATTGACAGTGTACTTCAGCTACAGATGGACAAAGCGAAGGTTAATTTGCTGCCTGATACTTTCTCCACCCCTTCTCAGAGAACCAAAATCTGCATGTCTGCAGAGTCAGAATGTTATGTTCCAACTGCAGGTGTATACAGGCAGAGCAAAATAAAAACTTCAGCATTTTGGTGTTCAGGAGAGACACATAATTCATAAAAAAACAATGCTGTGCTATGAAGTTACGGAGCTGAGTGATTCTGTAGTGGAGAAACAGAAATAGTTGAATATTGTGTTGGGAGAGATAGCGTTCCTGACATATCAACATGTACTGCAGAGGAGTAGATGTTTTCTTCTCTGTATTCAATAGAAGATGAATTAGTGGTCAAACAGCCAGCCATTTTACTCAGGAAAGTGTGAGAGAACATCTACAGTGGGTATGGTGTCACTGGGGTGGGAAGAGACCTGCTGGTTAGAAACAAGTCCTGTGGCCTCTACAGACATTTTGAGGTATCATATTCCCAAAATGAGATGTAACAAGGACTTACCACTGCATGATAATATCATAGGAAATATCAGTGTTAGGTAATAATTTTTTTTTTTTTTCTCTTGGGAAAGGAAGATAGAAATATGGGCCCCTCATAACAAGAAGGACATTAAAGTACTAGAGGGAGTGCAGAGGAGGGCAATGAAGCTGCTGAGGGGCCTGGAGCACAAGTCTCATGAGGAGCAGCTAAGACAGCTGGGGCTGTTTAGCCTGGGGAAAAGGAGGCTGAGGGGAGACCTTATTGCTGTCTACAACTATCTTAAAGGAGGTTGTAGCATGGAGGATGCTGATCTGTTCTCCCAAGTAGCAAGTGATAGGACAAGAGGAAATGGCCTCAAGTGGCACCAGGGGAAGTTCAGGTTGGATATTAGGAAAAAATTCTTCACGGAAAGGGTTGTCAGGCATTGGAACAGGATGCCCAGGGAAGTGGTGGAATCACCATCCCTGGAGGTGTTTAAAAGGCATTTAGACGAGGTTCTTAGGGACATGGTTTAGTACTAGCATTAGGTTAGGTTATGGTTGGACTCAATGATCCTGAGGGTCTCTTCCAAATAAAATGATTCTATGATTCTGTGGTCTCAAACTGCCTTTGCAAGAGGTCTTTGGAAGTGGTTATTTGGTGGTGTAGAAACTCTTGTAAGCTATAGCAAACGAGTTAGGTCTTATACATTAAGCGAAACGTGCTTTTGCCAGGCTCCTTGACTCCAAACATTACAAACCTCAAGGTAAACAATGCTTTTCTCTTGATGTCCTGATGAATATTTCAGATTGAAATAGCTTAAACCGGAAAAGTTGCAGAGCATCCCAGCAGAATTACCAAGGGTTTTGTGTTGCTGGCATTTTGCAAAGAATGGTTAGTAAGTTCAGTTCTCCTCAGGTGGAGAGTAGTTAAGTAGACTTGTGCACGTAAACCCCAGGTTTCTGTAGAAAAAAGAGCCATCTCCTTGGTTTTGTACCTAACTCTAGCTCTCAATTTCACTGCTTTTCTGCTTTTGCAACATCTACGGTAAAAATAAAATGTTTCTTGTCAGAGAAATTGAAATACTCTGTTTGGCCCAAAATGAAAGTTGCTTTGCTTTTTGATATTGTCGAGGAGAAAACAGATGCATTCCTATCTACTAGTATCAAGCTGACTTTTTCATTTTGCTTGCTCAGGTTTTCATGTTTGTTTGTTCTCCAAGCAGAAATCCGTTATTCACCCAGTCCTGCTCTATGCATCTCAGTGATTGGCTGCTCCTCACTCATCTGCAGAATGAAGGGCTGAGCCTTAATGTGTGCCCTGAGCTTTTCCATGCCTGAGGGGAAGGGACTACAGCCGTGTTCTGCTGAACTCAGTGCAGTGCAAAGCAGTGTCCACCTCTGTACAGACAGTTTCTTGTAGTTGAGATAGGGTAGAGGGTACAAGGAAAGCATGGTACTTTTGTTGAAAAGTAATTAGACCAGCTAAATTGGAATAAGAGATATGTAAGTTGAAATAAGTGTATTCATGAGGTTTTTATCACTGGTTAATAGAATTAATGTTATATCTTTGGTAAATTATATGATTCTGATGGGAAATATGTCGTGAGTCTATAAATATTCTTCAGATGAGTAAAACTATAAAACTTATATTAGCACATTCTGAGTGAGCAATCAGGAAGGGTAGAATAAATATAGACAATGTTTTATCTAACAATAGATGGCTGATCAGTGTTCAGCTTCTGTCAGAGGATATGCCTTAAAATGTGGCTGTGGGAACATAAGGATGCTGATTACCTGCTTTTTTCCCCCAGATTTAACCTATGTCACACAGATGACTTCAGAACGAACCTGAGTTTTGACAAGGATAAACTGCACTTTGATTAAATGCAACTGCTTCGACACTTCCACAAAGTAATTGATTTTGTGTTAGAAGAGACCACTAGTTTATTCAGTTCAAGCTGGCAAGGTAGCACAACGCCTAGATCGTTACATGTGTAGAGCTTACCAACTCATAAACTGTTATACTCTTTCAGAAGGGTAGGCAACCTAAATTTCAAAACCGTAAGAGATAATTGCTCTCCTGAAGAGCCCCATACCCCTGAGGCCCCAGAGTAAGGCAGGACAATGGAGGACTTCGCCCTAGTTGATGAGGACTGGATTAGGGAGCAATTAAGCAATCTGGACATCCACAAATCTGTGGGTCCAGATGGGATGCACCCATGGGTGTTGAGGGAGCTGGCAGAAGTCATTGCTGGACCACTCTCCATCATCTTTGCCAAGTATTGGGAAATGGGAGAGGTGCCTGAGGACTAGAAGAACGCAGATGTCACTCCAGTCTTCAAAAAGGGCAAGGAGGACCCAGGTAACTATAGACCGGTCAACCTCATCTCCATCCCTGGCGAAGTGATGGAACACCTTATCCTTGGTGCATCTCAAGGCATATCAAGGATAAGAGGGTCATTAGTGGCAGTCAACATGGCTTCACCAAGGGGAAGTCACGCTTGACCAACCTCATAGCCTTTTATGAAGACATAATGAGGTGGATAGATGATGGCAGAGC
>VWYH01002916.1:983873-1027190 GCA_013399365.1 Pampusana beccarii | reverse complement strand
GGAAAAATTTAATGAAATATAACAAGGGCAAGTGTTGAGTCCTGCATCTGGGCAGGAACAACCCCAGGTTCCAGTATAGATTGAGGAATGACCTATTAGAGAGCAGTGTAGGGGAAAGGGACCTGGGGGTCCTGGTGGACAGCAGGACGACCATGAGCCAGCACTGTGCCCTTGTGGCCAAGAAGGCCAATGGCATCCTGCGGTGTATTAGAAGGGGGTGGTTAGTACGTCGAGAGAAGTTCTCCTTCCCCTTTACTCTGCCCTGGCGAGACCACATCTGGAATACTGTGTCCAGTTCTGGGCCCCTCAGCTCAAGGACAGGGAACTGCTTGAGAGAATCCAGCACAGGGCAGCAAAGATGATGAAGGGAGTGGAGCATCTCCCTTATGAGGAAAGGCTGAGGGAGCTGGGTCTCTTTAGCTTGGAGGAGACTGAGCGGTGACCTCGTTAATGTTTATAAATATGTAAAGGGTGAGTGTCATGAGGATGGAGCCAGGCTCTTCTCAGTGACAACCAACAGTAAGACAAGGGGTAATGGGTTCAAGCTGGAACATGAGAGGTTCAACTTAAATTTGAGAAGAAACTTCTCAGTGGGGGTGAGAGAGCACAGGAACAGGCTACTCAGGGAGGTCGTGGAGTCTCCTTCTCTGGAGATATTCAAAACTCGCCTGGATCCCTTCCTGTGTAGCCTTATCTACGTGTTCCTGCTCTGGCAGGGAGATTGGACTAGATGACCTTTTCGAGGTCCCTTCCAATCCGTAACATTCTGTGATTCCATGATTCATTATTCCGTCTTATTGTTAAAAGATGGTGACTCAAATCTATTTGAATTTGTTTAGTGTTAGCTATGAGTTATGGGTTCTGCTTTTACTCTTTTAAACACCCCATGGTTTGTTTCAATTAACTTATTTGTTCAGTCTAATGAAATCACTGCTTGATCTTCTTGTGGTAGTATATGCTGCAAGAATAGGTTTAAATTGACCAAATTACTTTTCAGATTACTCTGCACAATTGTCCTCTCTAACTTGCTTAATATTCTGCAGATTTTAGTGGGTCTACAAATTGAATAATGAATCAGTTTTTATTAATTCTATATAATTTACAAAATATTGTAAGGCATCAACCTGTGTAATGCACAAAATCATTTCCACTTGATGATTCTTAGTAACTATGTAAGTCATTAAATAATTACTGTTTAAGTTCACTAGTTATTCAGATCTTAATTCATTTAATGTGATTTTGAGTGAGACAGCAGAATGCTAGATTTTTTTGTCCCTTTGAAAAAAATAATTTGGAGACTACTTGTCCACTGTTGACATCTGTCTTATGTGGTCACTGAAATGCATTTTCAAACACATTAAATAAAATGTTTAAGTTCCTACCTTTTCCTTCTGAGATATTTATGATACACGATTGGCAATCCTTTCTGGAATTACACTGTTGCTGAGTTTGGAAGGAGCCCAGGAGATTGCCTAGTACAACAGACACGCACAAAGCAGGGTCAATTAAAGCAGATTGCTCAAAACTGTGTCTAGTCAGATTTTGAATATTTCCAAGGATGGGTAGTCCACATCTGTGGGAAGTCTGTTCTGGTGTTTCACCAGCCTCAGAGTAAATAAGCTTTTTCTGATGTTTAAATGGAATTACTTGTGTTTTAGTTTGTGCCCATTGCGTCTTGCCCTACCACTGAATGTGACTGAGTCTGACGCTATGATCTTTATCTCTACCTTTTAATGTTTATTGCTAAGATTTCCATTAGCCTTTTCTTCCACATGCTGAACAGTTCTGGCTTTCTTAAGCACTTATGAGAGATGCTCCAATCTTCATGGCCCTCGTTGGCCTCACTCTACTAAGTCCATGTCTTGTACTGAGGAGTCCAGACTTTGACACAAGACTGTGATGTGCTCCCACCAGTGCTGAGCAGAGGCAAAGAGTCACCTGCTGGTGATGCTGTTCCTGATGCAACTCCTTTGCTATAAGGTCACATTGCTGGCTTTTGATCAGCTTATTGTCAACCAAGACTCAGGTCCTTTTCTGATGGTTTGTCCCTAGTGTGTACTGGCGCATGGCGTTATTCATCGCCAGTGGCAGGACTTTGCACTTCTTTGTTGAACTTCATAACATTCCCCTCTGCCCATTTCTGCAGCCTCTTGAGGTCTCTTTGGTAGCAGAACAGCTGTCTGGTGTCTCAGCCGCTCCTCACATTTTTTATCACCATTCTCACAAGTGACATTAGCCAGCTCTCTCAGTACTTGAGGACACACCCCATGAGGACCCATGGACTTTTGTATGTCTAGTTTCCCTAATTTGATCCTTCCTCCCCAAGAGTAACTCTTACTTTATCCAGACTTTCCAGACTTTCCCACTGGTCTCAGCGGTCTGGGATTCCTGAAGGCAAGTCTTATGAGTGAAGACTGAGGTGAAGTACTTTGGCCTTTTCCCAAGTCCATTGTCACCAGGTTCCCTGCCCCATTCAGTGTCAGGCCTGCTTTTTTCACCTATTATTCCTTTTGCTGTTGGTAGGCCTGTGGAAGCCCTCCTTATTACCCTTCATGTCCCTCACTAGATTTGACTTCAGGTGGGCTTTGGCTTTCCTAATCCCATCCTTGTGCACTCAGACAGTAACTATATATATTTCTCCTGCACGGCCTGACTGTGCATCCCTCCCTTGCACGCTTCCTTTTGATGCTCAAGTTTAGTCAAGAGTTCCTTGTTTATCTATGTGGGCCTCCTGCCACCTTTGCCTGACTTCGTACATGTGGGGATGGACCAGCCTTGAGCCTGGAGGATGAGTTCCTGGAAGAACAACTGTTCTGAAAGCATTTGCAAGTTTGGTTGCAAACAGCAAAAGAGAGTCTTAGAACTGCAAATAGTGCAGAAATAGAACTGTTCTAAAGTTAGGTGTTCTCAATTTGTGGGGTAAGTAGAAATACTGCAAAAATATTATTTCCTTGCATTTGTCTGCACACTGAAGTACAGAGGTGTGTGGAAAAAGGTAAACTGAAAGAATCTGCAGAAGCAGATCCAAACTTATCTGCCAAGTTTTGGCTTTGAACGAAAAGCATGAAAGTGTAGTGTAGCTGGAAGTTTAAATGGACTGTAAAAAACAATCTTTGATCTTACTGAGTTTCTCTAGGTATGATGTAATTCCTGACAGTCCTCTAGGTCAATGAATCTGCCTTCAATTCAAAAAAGTGCAGCTTTCTAAGATACGAGATAACTTCCATGTTGTATAAAAATTTAGTTGATGCTTCTGATTGCCATTGTCCCTATCAAGCAATCATTTCCTGTTTTGCAGATCTATATAAGACAGCATGCAAAACTGCATTTCACTTTACATTAATAAGAAAGATAACACATTTTACATGTTGTTGCATTTTCAGAGATAGCAAGGGAAGAATAATCTCTAACATTTTGCCTCCTTATGATGGTCCTCAGTGCTTAGCTGCTGAAGTCTGGGAAGGGAGGTTTTCTATAATTTCTGTTTTTTTAAAAATTAGACTGCACTATGCTTTGACATCACTTCCATGGTGACAGATTAGAAGTATAAAATATTCCAGTCCTGCAATATAGCAAGAAAAAAAAAAGGATTTTTGAAGAAAAAAAAGTACATTTTTAATGTTAAACTTTCACTTTTAATAAATAAATGAATTCAGCAAAGAAACTTGTGAATAGAAAAAACTTCTGTAAGCATATTATATTTGGATACTGTATATAGCAGAGAAGCAAGTATGCTTAGGAGCTGAACTTAGGAGTTCAGGGATCTGAATGCATGAGAAAGTTCATTTTGGGTGTGCTCTTTCAGCTCAGGCTCACTCTTTGGCTGAAGGCTTATGCTTGTTCAAAATATTTCATATTTGTCTTTTTCAGTAAATTCAGTTCTTCTAAGTGTATTGGCTTTCTAACAGCCATGGCTAAAAGACAGTCAGCTCTATCATTATTCAAATATGAAAGTTGCATAAGGAGAACAGGGATACGCCAGTAAGAGGAGGTAATGGTCTGGTTTGTTTTATCTGATTGTTTTAGCACCTTGCAATTTCCTCAGCCATCAGACTAGCCAAAAAAGTGTGAGTCTGAAAATCAGTAAAGGATGAGGAAGTAATTTGATGCTGTCAGTCTTATATATTTTGGCAACAGACTGTGAAAATGTGCAAGAATGTTTGCAAGTGGTTTGAGTGAGTATGTGAAAAGATGTGGATCAGAGGTACCTTTTTGAAAAGAAAATAAAACAGTCTTAACACAAGAAGAGCTTTTTACGTTTCCCTGGTGTGAATATTATTAGCAGCTACAGGCAGTCCCCATCTGGGAATTTGGGCCCTACTGTCTGGTCTTTCAATCAGATTAGTTGGTGATACTAGAAGGGATGAATGATACTTGGAGGAACTGTGCGTAGCTCATGACAACAAAAGACTGAATTGGCAACATGTGGCTAACAGCTCACAAACATCTGGTATAAGCCATTTGCCTGAGAAGCTATTTTTTGTTGAATATCTATTCCAAATCTTTGCTTCTCTAACATAGGCATTTACAGGAAATTGTATGAAGAAAAAATAAATACCATATCAAAGTTTTAATGTTAACTTGACAGGAAAGGAAAAACCCTAGGTTTGGCCTTTTTAAGTTTTCTTTGTAATGTCTTGAGAAGGACTGATGATCTATTGATTCTAGGCTTTTTTGGGTGGAGGCGGAGATGAGAAGGATTAGATTTTTTTCCTGCTCTATTTTTATCCTTAAAAGTATTGGCAGTGTCGTGGCATGATTAACTGATATGATCCAGCGGCTTCATGCTGCTCCTGGGGAATGATGCAGCTGTAAGTCTTGTAAAAAAACCCCATCCTGATGGACAATTTTGGTAGCCGATTTCTCCAGTGGTGTGGAGCTGACACAGTATTTCCAGTTCTGTCTTCTTTCTAGCTTGGACTTGAAGAAATGAAAGAGGACAGACAGAATGCAGGTGCCACTATATCTTGTTCAGGCATTGACTATTGTAACTTGTGAAGAAGGCTGTAAATTATAGTACGTTGAATAGGCAGAGAATTTCACTTCTCTTCTTTGTTTTGCTAGTGCTTTCCCTAGGAGGATATATAGGAGTGATAGGGGAGGCTGGGCTTTTTCCAGTCTGTAACTGAAGGGATGGGAAAGTTAAATATTTATCAAAAGAATGTTCTTTTATGTACCTGTATTAGACTTGTTCTGACTGAGCAATTGTGTTCAATTTGTATTTAGCTCAAAAATTGCTGGTTCAGTTTCAGATGTGCTTGGGACTGGGCTGATGTCCAGCTATATTTGTCTTCTGTCCAGCAACATGTGCTAGTAGAGATACAGTGCCACAGCTACTCATCAGGGAAGGAACTGGGGGGGTTACATGGGGCATCTAGGAGTTATATGTGCAATTTCCATTTGGAGCAAGCCTGGCGTTTGCTTTGTCCATTCTATTACTTAAGTTTCTAATGCATTCTGTTCTTGCTTTCCTGATAGAAGTGGTCCTTCCTTGATAAGTATCCAGAATTACCAAGTTCCCATTCAAACGCATGGTGCCATGGCTCTTTTTAGTCCTTCTAGGTGTTTATACAGTATTCTCTTAGCAACTCATATGTTTGAAGGATCAGAGTGTCACAGCCTGTCCCATTGTTCTACTGTGAAATGAGTAGGTTAGGCTTCTAACTGGTGATGTCATTTTGACGAAGTACTGGGTAGGAGCCAGTTGCCCCAAAATGAGCTTTTATTGTCAGTTCTGATGCCTTCAATGGTTGACTTTCAGTTGGCCTCCAGAGAGGTACAGATCTTTTCCAGTCCCTGGACCCATACCTGCCATGCTGATGTCTCAGGTACTTATGATGTCTGAAACAGCAATTATGGCCTCTGTTTAGCAGCAGACATTTACCCATAATGTCAGTGACTTCAAAGGTAGTTGGTAAGTCTCAATGTTCAGTAAACTGGATGTTCTTTGAACAAGGAAAGGGACTTTAGGAAGTTCTGCTCAAAAGACTGAAATGATCTATTTATGTTTGTTTGAATGGCAATGTAGGAATGAACTAAATAGTAATGTAGAAAATCAGGAATAAAATCAGACAAGAAAAGAAAAATTGAAATGGACAAAGAATTCAAGTAAAAGTTTGAAGGAAATTTAAAATATAATTCATAAACTTCAAGGAAAAAGCGAGTGTTTCTGCAGGAATTCTATTAGCAATCAGCAAAATTATTACATCAATGAAGACTCATAAATGACTTAAATTCTGAAACTTTATAAATTTGTCTTTAATAAGAAAAAATTTTAAAAATTACATCCTCACAATTTTTTGTGACTTGAGGTTTATAACATTTGGAGAATAACATCACTAAAATTACCCAAACATGCAGAAGGTAGACTGGACAATCTTAATTGGCCTCTTCTATCTCTTAATTCTATAGACTTCCGACCAGAAAATAATTGATAAAGGGCAAGAAAATGCTGGGAGGTATATGCATGTTTAATCTGCTGCTCTATATAGTCAGTTAAGAAGTTAGGAAATAAAACCTACCACATAATCCTTTGGCAGTTATTTTGGAAGCCCTGGAGACTGCAGATACACTGAAAACAAACCCAGTGTAATGTTAGGAGAGTGTCACCCCAAAAAAGCTCACTGGTGATGTGGAAGGCACTGAGTCTTGCATAGATACAACAAGATCTTCAGACAGCTCTGGTTTCCATGGGTGGTCCATTTATGGTTTGAAATCTGTGCTGCTGAAGAGAACCATCCCTGGTCATGCCTTCCACACCCTTTGTCTTGCACTTGGTTTAGACAAGGACATAATTATCTGCAGGTGGCTGCACAAGCAGAGAATGCCCTCAGAGATGGGAACTATCCACTTCACCAGATGTATGGTCTTGTCATGGCAGAAGCTGCCAAGAGCATAGACATGAGGTACTAGTGGCCTGTTGTAGGTTTAAAAACCTGCACTGGCAGAGAGGTGGCCTGGAGAAGACACAATGTTTCTGCCTTGGGCTTCAGGAGTTCTGGAAGCCTTGAGATAGTGTTTACAGTGGTAAATGGACTGGAAGTAATATTTAAGTGAAACCTCAAAACATGAAATTGCCAGGGTCAGGGAACACAAAAGCCTCATTTGCTGCTTCCTGGATAGTGATGCTGTGCAGCTCCAGATATTAGAGGCACATCTGTACAGCTCCTTCAGAATGCTCACTGGCATCTTATGACCTCTTTTGCAGAGATTTCATATTTTTCACTTTGAAGTTGTGTTTTTTGAAGCTTCTTTAACAGCTAGCAACTGCAAGTTCCCAGACTATTCCCCTGTATTGCTACCATTGTATCTTCCTGGTAGCAAAATTTCAGCTCACTACAGATGTTTATCAGGTTGGCAGCCTGTATCAGTCCACAGGCTGCTCTGATTTACAATTTGACATGGTTATTAACTTTTTTTTTTTTTAAATAAACAAATTGTAATAGTTAACTCATCAGAAGACTGCTTTGCAGCTCAACAGACTGGGATTTCACACCAAGCCATCAAGGGGATGTTCTATTTTTACAAGATATTTTTTTGAGTTTATGAAAGTGCGAGGATAGTGCTGAAGAACTATCTTAGGTAGATGACTGTGTGACATGTTTCATAATCATATCATCTGTGTCTCCTATGCATCTCTGTCTCTTGAGGTAACAGTTTGGTTTATTGCACACTGGAGTTTAGGAATAAATTATTATGTATGTGTTGAAGTTGGCTATGGCATTAGGCCATCCCAGCAAACCAGGGAGTAAAACAAACTGACAGACTTTTTTAAGCCTACCTGTGAACTTGCGTCTATTTCTGAATAAACGACAAGGGCAGCTGTTCCCCTGTTGTCCACAATGTGTTCTGACTTACACAGAAGTAAAATTAGTGTGAAGAAATGAAATTCTCTCCTTCGACAATCAATTAAGGATGCTGATTAACTCCAGCTTTTACAAAAGCTGATCACTAGAATATAGTGATGTGACGATGAGTTAGGAAAGGGATATATTCTCCTATATTCTCCTATGTTTACAAAAAAGAATGTTTTTGAGGCATATAGAAGTATGCTCCATCACAGGTCTGCATTATGATGCATGATTTTTACGTATTATAGTACATTTTCAGTTTTATGGATTTGAACTCTAATTACTGTTACATGGGAAACACCAAGCAGCATTCTTTCAAATACTGTAATTTTATGGAAGCCCTTATAAAATGTTTTTGAGAACAATTGTCAGTTAATAATTTAGTGAGAAAGGTGAATAACTTTAGCAGAGATAAATAACTTGAGCAGTGATGCGTGAATGTGAACTTGCAACTAGGCTGATCAATGTCTGTTATTAATGAGCATATAAATAAGCAAATTACTTCTGTGGCTTTGTTTAATATGGCCATAGAAAACAAAAGTAGCTAAACCAAATTTTCCACTTTGTGTTAATTTTTGACTTTGTAAGTAATATAAAAAGTAAATTGTATGTTATTAAACTGCTTATGGTAATCCCCGCCCCCCAATGATATTTGTGCTTTTATCTTCATGAATATTGATTTTTTTTTTCCAATTGAATAAGCAAAAGAAAGGATGAAATATGTCACTGCCTAACCTGTTCAGTTTGTTTGTCTACCAACAAAGAGGAATATAGGAATTCTGTGAGGCTATGTAGGGAGAAAACTAGAGGGGCCAAAGCTCAACTAGAGCTGAGCCTGGCTACCACTGTGAAAAGCGCAAGGAAATATTTCTATAAATATATCAACAATGAAAGGAGGGCTAAAGAGAATCTCCATCCCCTGATGGATGCAGGGGAAAACATTGTAACAGAAGATGAGGAAAAGGCTGAGGTACTAAATACCTTCTTCACCTCAGTCTTTAATAGTCAGAACAGTTGTGCTCCAGGTACCCAGCCTTCAGCCAGAAGACAGTGACAGGGAGCAGAATGAAGCCCAAATAACCAAGGGGAAATGGTTAGTGACCTGTTACACCACTTGGACACTCACAAATCTATGGGGACAGATGGAATACACCCAAGGGTGTTGAGGGAGGTGGCGGAGGTGATCGCTGAACCACTTTCCATTATCCACCAGCAATCTTGGCTAACTGGGGAGGTCCCTGTTGGCTGGAATTTGGCAAACATGATGCCCATCTACAAGAAGGGCCGGAAGGAGGATCCGGGGAACTACAGACCTGTCAGTCTAACCTTGGTGCCAGGGAAGGTCATTCAGCAAATCATCCTGACTGACATCACACAGTAACATACAAGAAAACTGTGCGATCAGGCCCAGTCAACATAGGTTTATGAAAGGCAGATGCTGTTTGGCCAGCCTTATCTCCTTCTACAACAAGGTGACCCACCCAGTAGATGAGGGAAAGGCTGTGGATGTTGTGTACTTAGTTTCAGTAAAGCCTTTGAAATTGTATCCCACAGCATTCTCCTGGAGAAGCTGGCAGCTCATGGCCTGGATAGGTGTACTCTGCGATGGACAAAGAACTGACTGGCCCAAAGAGTTGTGGTAAACGGAGCCAAATCCAGTTAGCGGCCGGTCATGAGTGGTGTTTCCCAGGGCTCAGTATTGGGGCCAGGTATGTTTAAGCTCTTTATGAATGATCTGGATGAGGGGATTGAATGCACCCTTAGTAAGTTTGCAGATGACGCCAAATTGTATGAGAGTGTTGATCTGCTGGAGGGTAGGAAGGCCATACAGAGGGATCTGGACTGGCTGGATCGTTGGGCTGAGGCCAGTTGTATGAGGTTTAACAAGACCAAGTGCCAGGTCCTGCACTTGGGTCGTAACCACCCCAGGCAGCACTGAAGACTTTTGGAAGAGTGGTTGGAAAGCTGCCTGGCAGAAAAAGACCTGGGGGTGTTGATTGGCAGTGACTGAACATGAGCCAGCAGTGTGCCCAGGTGGCCAAAAATGCCAACAGTATCCTGGCTTGTACCAGGGACAGTGTGGCCAGCAGGACTAGAGACGTGATTGTGCCACTGTACTTGGCATTGGTGTGACCCCATATTGAATACTGTGTTCAGTTTTGGGCCCCTCATCATAAGAAGGACATTGAAGTACTAAAGAGAGTGCAGAGGAGGGCAACGAAGCTGGTAGGGGGCCTGGAGCACAAGTCTGATGAGAAGCAGTTGAGGGAACTGGAGCTGTTTAGCCTCGAGAAAAGGAGGCTGAGGGGAGACCTGATCGCTGTCTACAACTGCCTGAAAGGAGGTTGTAGCATGGAGGGTGTTGGTCTCTTCTCCCAAGTAGCAAGTGATAGAACAAGTTGTGGCAGGGGAGGTTCAGGTTAGATATTAGGAAAAATTCTTCACAGAAAGGGTTGTCAGGCATTGGAACAGGCTGCCCAGGGAAGTGGTGGAATCACCATCCCTGGAGGTGTTTAAAAGGCATTTAGACGAGGTTCTTAGGGACATGGTTTAGTGCTAGAGTAAGGTTATTGTTGGACTCGATAATCCTAAGGGTCTCTTCCAACTGAAATGGTTCTACGATTCTACAAAATATTTTCCACCTTCTTAGAAGAACTTTACATGAAGTGACAACATGAGTTAGTTATTCTTATAATAATCTTTCCAATTTCTCTTTTCCTGGCTTGAAATTTTTTTTTATTGTATTTTGTATCGTTACCCAGGTCTTCATTTTGTGATTTCATAAGATGTCCCAAAACCCCCTTTTGTTGCCACCAAATAAGACAAATAGGTCATCACATTCTTTGCAAAAGCTCCTGATCACCAGACATATAACTGTTAAGGATGCAAACTGTCCGGGGATGATTAACATATCATCAATAATCTCATCCATGTCTGTGTTGTGCCTATGTAATATGCTCACCTGTCTTGCAGATTCTTCTCTTTTTTTTTGTCTGTGTGTGTGCTGCGTGTTATGTGCATGGGTGAGCTAGATATTTATCTTTTGGCATGTGTGGTTATCTCAGCAAAATAGTGCAGGCTCCAAGGGTCGCTTGCCCTTCCTACACAATGTACTAAAAGTAATGCAAGCAATTGCTACATTGTTAACTGTCACAGTAAAGTTATTAAGAATCAGCTCTAGGATGACGAAAGTACATATAAACTATAATGTACTTTAAATGAGATGAAACTGCAGCTACACCTTAATAAAAGTCTCGTGTTTTGAATAGTCCCTGGCCTGAGAGCATAACACAGCCATTAAGTGCTAGAGTCATGTTGGCCAAAGCACACGCAACTAACGAGACACAAAGCAGTTCAACAGAACGTTAATACAACCTTAGTACTGACAAGTATAGAATGGAAAAGAGCTCATAGTGATATCAATACAGGTAGTTATAGGCTACAGATCATATATTTCAAAAAAAAAAAAAAAAAGCCGTGCAATTGGAAGGCTAGGCTGTGTACATACACCACAAGTGCTGTGTACACTTACCAAAAGCCTGTGGAAAAGGTAGTTGCCATAACTCCAACTAGGAGAGGCAGGAAGGGGGTGTTCAACAACCTAGAGAGAAATAAAACCTTTATAGCTGAATTTATTTGTTTATTCATTTTTGTATATTTGGAGAAAAACCCAGTTGAATGAATGATCAACTTCCTGCCTTTTTCTCCTTCAGATCACTAGATAAAATGACCATTCATTCTTTGTTTCTGTAGCGATGTTTTGCATTTGAAATTTTACACCCCTATTAATAGTGTAATAGTATGGGTGAATAGTATAAGTGAATGTTACTCAGTGCAACTCTAATTTTCCAACAAATAAATAAAAAAATAAAATGTTTGGAAATTGTCAAGAATCCAGAAATATCAAAAATATTATTTTGACTGTGGTTCCATCTAGCACAGTTCATAAAAATCTAAGACAGAATTGTATAACTTTTGTTTCAAGATTTTAGTGTTTCATACAAAACCCACCATTTTTAGCATTGTCATTTAAAAATGCAGTGCTAAGAAATACTCCTGAAAAAAAAGTCACTATTTAATAATATGTCACATCTGGACTCTATGAAATATTAATGCTAAGTTATGATAAGAAGAGTACCTCTTTCCCATCTTTCTTTTATCTAAATTCTTTAATATTTAATACTTTATAATAGAGAGATAGAGTAGAAAGAAGTAGAGTTTGATGCTGTTTTATTATGCATGCTTTTATTACTAGAGTATTTAAAAATGTTTAGAATATTATGGGATCAGATACAGAATATTTAAAGCTATGTAACGCATTCTGTGACAGATCCAGAAATCCAATGTGTTCTTTGCCAAAGGAAGCAGATTTTTTAGGAGAACCATCATTAATAGAAATATCTACATCTTTCTTCCTTATGGGTCCCTTCCAAATTGAGATATTATATGATTCTATTTCATTGTCATCATAAATATAGCACAGTTTTGTTAGAAAAGGTGGCCTGAATGACATATCAGAAACTTGATGAAGTGCATGATTGGCGGTTGCATAGAGACAGCTTTACATATGAAGTGGTCCTACCTACAGTATCTGTCAACTGAAGAGAGTGATCAAAAAAGTATATTTAGTTGGTGATATATAATTTCATTTAGCTCATGTACCCTGTTGGACTTTGTTGACTTTATTCTTCAAAACAACAACAAAAAATCTTCTTCAAAACAAAAAATTTCAAAACAAAACCAGGTAACTACTAACCAAGGACAGTACTAAAATGTCACAGGATGCACAGAGGGGTTACATAGACATTATTTTCCAAATTAAAATGGATATTTAAAGGTATTGAAAAATATTGAGAGAGCACACAGCTTAGAAAAGAACTTGGAAATATGAGAGGTGGCCACAGGCATACTTCAGGGAAACAGAAAGTCTCTTCTGAATCAGATAGCTAAATGGAATTTAACCATCAAATGCTTAGCAGTCGCTATTTCAACATATGTTAAATACTCTGATACAATGTCATTTAACAGTAGTTTGATACAGGATCTTTGCCCCTAGAGATTTGTGAACTTTTAAGTTCCTGGAATAGGTATCAGAAGTAACTATCAAAAATAAAGTGTAATCATGCAAAAGCAAATTTGTGACAAACCAGTGACCTCATTATCTCCTTTGAAATGGCGGAGGGTACACAACAATCATTCAGTTCAGGCACTGCAAATTTTTGATGGAAGAAAGTGTTTCTTCTACTTGGTTCATAGCTACGTTTCCATAAAGAACAACTAAGCTACATGGTCCAGCAGAAACTGTTTGTGTGGTTTAGCTCTGGTATATAACACAGACCCATGTTTCGTTGTCCCACCGTATTTCTCTGCATATCTAATCCCTCTATCTTCTGGTGCTGAGCCTTAGATTATAAGATCTTGGGAGCAAGGACCACCTCCTTGTTCTGGGTTTAGTCTCTGTTTGAAGCATGTCAGCAATACCCGGCCTGATGTAAAAATTGACAGTGATTTTGGCTCAAAACCCTAGCAATTCCCACTTTAAGTGAATCCTTATAGTTGAAAAGTGTGTTCCATGCTCACAGGGTAGTCAACTCCCTAAAGAGAAAGTTAGTGATAGCTAGAAAGAGACAAAAGTATGACTCAGGTAACTCCTTAAATGTGTGATTTGTCTGCAACCCAAACAAAATATTGCAAATCTAAAACTAAATTGGGGAGTTTCTCTTCATATTACTTATATGAATAATATTACATGATAAAACTGCTTTTATACATGGATTCTATTCACTCTAATGACAGATTATTTCAAGTTATTGTTTCCTCAAAAATACCTATTCGTTAAACACGTAATTAAGCCCAGTTACCTGTATGCTTCACTAAGGATATATTTAAACCAACAAAGAATGTATTCAATAGATAAGTGGCTTGTGACATTTTTCTGAAGAACTGAAACAGCGTGCTTGAAACATCTCAAGTCATCTGGATGACCTTACAGTACAACCAGCAGTGAATAAGTAATTGAGAGTAGAGAAACTCAAGATTCTAAGCTTAATAGCATTTTAACAGAAAATGTTACTTATGTGGTGAGGAGGACAGCTAAAAAAAACACCGTCTTGCAGGGATTAGCATTAAATGGTGTGAACGAGGCTAGAATTCCTGTTTTGTGATTAAAAGAAAATGACAACTTTTTCAGGTAAAAGGAGTAAGAGGCTTTGAATTATTTCCTGAGTTAATATTTCTGCCCTTGTTTTAAACATTTGGTCTCAGCAGTGTAAGATCTTACTCTGTGGGCAGCTTTAAGTTCCCTGGAGTCAGAAATTTCTAGGTGTGCTCTAAGCATGCCTGATCAGCTCCTGCTACTACACTGAGATTAAAAACAAGTGAAATAAAAACCCCACCCTTATGCTGGCATTAGCTTTTGCTATGCCTGATGAGTAATAAAGAGGCTTTCTCAGAAGAAGAGGGTCTGGGTTATTCTCAGCCTGGAAGAATTTGAATTCACAGGTGAGACTGATATTAATTTTAGTGGTCCAAAATACTAACTTAAATGTATTATACAATTGCAAATGAAAATATTTCTAAATGAGTGGTAGCTGTTTTATTCCCACAGTGTCTCATAGTCAAGAATTTTCATTAAAATAGGTTTAACTTGCCTACCGAAACAAGAACCAGAAATCCTTAAGAAACTGATTAGGATGCTAAAATCCCAGACCCCAGAACTTCAGTGTAAAGAAACAGGCAAAGGAGGAAAGGAGAATCATTGCTTCCTTGCAGCGGGTTGCAGTGCTGGGTCATTCAGCAGTCAATAATGAAATGGGTAGCACCCTCAATTGCACATATTTCACTCCTAGTGCAAGCTCTGTCGTCCTTCTTGGGGATTAATAGTTGTACAGAGTGGCTCCTTCAGCAGTCAGGTGCTTTTTCACATGAACCTTTCCGCTGCTGCCTCTGGGACTTAAATGTGCTGACTGATGGGCTTAAGTCTTCTGGAGCTGGGTGCAGAAAAAGAATGTCCCACTAACGGCCAAGATCCTTAAGTTACTCTTTGTCTTTTATACGCACTTTTCCTGGTGTATATATCCAAGATTAATGACTTTCTGGTGATTTGACCGTTCTCAAACCTGTACGATTAGTCTTACTTTGATAAATTCTACTTGAAACAATAATAGAATAAACCAGGATGTAATATTTTTAAAGATTAAATATTTATCTTATTCTGGAAATAAAGACAGGTATATAAAACATTGAAATACTGTGATTGAAAAGAAGACTGCACTCTGTACCGTGTACTCGTACCTCCTTGGTTCTTTATCTCCTATCAGTTGTGGGCTGGGATTTTGAAAAAGGAAAGTGAAATTTTTGACATTCACATTATAGGTGACATAATTTTAGCTATAAATGGTGGCACACTGGAACACCAACAGCATTTTTGCAGCATTTTTTTTCTTTTATAAATACTGGATTTGGTGGTATGCTAACAAAATGCCTAATGTGATGCTTAGGTATGAGCACAAAGGATCAACGACTGGGTGATTTTTACATCTTTCAACTAAGTCAGTGAGGCAGATATTGAGAAGCTAAATACTGCTGTGTTTCCCACAGACTGGCTGTGGTCATATTTTAAAAGCAAGGCCAGCACGTAAACGAGCTGCAAAAATGATATAAAGGCTTTCAAAGGGCAGACTTAGAAACCTCCAGCTGTTCAGCTGTGAGAAGGAAAAACAAAAGGTTGTGGTAACTTGATTATTGCGTATAAGTATTTCTGAGGTGAAAAAAAAATGCTGCTGTTTAAGAGATCTTCACTCTCTCTGGAAAGGCATGATGAGAATGAATCCCTGGGAGCTGCTGCCATGCAGCGAGAGCAGGCAAGCACTGAGATGCTGCAGGGTGAATGGAAGGTTTCTTCATCTGAAGCATCTTGGCAAGACCTAGGGCAAACGTTCTGCAGTTGTTGGGCAAATGATACTTTAGCCAAGTTGAAGTTTTTCAGTGCAGCATAGGGTAGCTGGAAGATATGTAATGCACGTTACAATAAGTCAGACTGCACGGTTGAAGAATCCCTTCAGGGCTTAAATTATCAGATTATTTTTCTTTAAAGACTGCTTTCTCCCTACATTTTAAACTTAAGATGTCATTCCTGGATCCTCAAAAGACAGTCACAGACCCTGGTTCTATTTCTGTCTTTCCTTTACATCAGTAGTTTCAGAGGTGGAGACTATTGCCTTTAGATCCAGGATACCCTATTTCTACATACTTTTTGTGGATATGTTTTCCTAAAATACCCCTCTGAGATCACTGTCCCTTTGATTTGCTCTTTGGACTGTGAGAGGAAGGTCACGTCACTTGGGACACTGTTTTTATATCGCTGTGTACTGCTTTTGCAATAAAGAATGTTTTCCAGGGAAAAGGACCTGCTTTTGTTTAGCTGACTGTGTTGAGACATCTTTCTCTCCTTAAAATAATGCTGCTATTTCAGCCCTTAATTTTCTGAAAAAATGAAATGAAAAAAATGGGATACATTTTTATTGGTTAGGCTGTCATATCTCATGGTTAAGAGATTTAGAATAATGGGGGGCAGTTATTTGTCTTAGAAATTGGACAACTGTTGCCAAGCTTTTAGTTTGGTTAGCTGGGAGTGAAAGAGAAGCCCTGCTCAGAGAGAGACCTACTTTAATAGGCTTTCCACATTTAAGAAAGTCTAATATGGTGATTTTTTTTTTTTTTTTTAAAGAATGTCTCTGCAGAGAAAAATGTCCAGGACAGTGTTATCAGGAACATCTGTCAGTGGCAAGAACATCTGCTTTCTTTCACCCAGTTATTGAATCCTCTGGAGAAAAAGAAATCTCATCTGTATAGGACAAAAGGACTTAATCTGGAACCTAAAGGTGTGAGTCTCTCACTAAGGGGTCCCCTTTGAAGGATGAGCAGATGCTACACATCGTACACATGACAGAAATCATAAGTCTCTCATGGGCTTTCAGCAGTAACTATTGCACCTTGCAAGTGTGAAGAACAAAAGGAAAGTATGAAATAAATGGATAATTGTCATGTATTACCAAACGACATTGTCTTTGTCAATCACTGCTGCCAGTAGATGACAGTGATATAGTCTTTTCCCTATCAGCATGCCTTCTGTCCCCTTACAGTTGACTTTCTCCAAACCCTGGCTCCTGACCTTTCACCTCAGTCCATGGTTAGTGCAGATGATGGATGAGCCTTGTTAGGTTCATAAGATGTGCTGGTGTGAAGGAAAAATGCCACCGGGCATGTTGTGTTTGTCTCACATTTTCATAAGAATAACTTAGCTTTAAAACAGACGAATGGCCGCTCAGGTTGAGCAAAATGAATTTGTCATGAATTGGTCCTCTGCCATTCAGTGTTGAATACTGATGTTGTATTGGCAGATAGGGAAAAGTGAGCAAGGCAGGAGACTGAAGGAGGGAAGGAATGGATCCGTTTGAGCTGTAAAGTAACAGGAACGCAGTTTTGCTGCCTGAGTCTGAGCTCAGGGGATACACAGGAGCCTGCTTCAGGAAGAGAATGAAGGTTCAGTCCCTGGTGCAGTATTCTGTATAGCTGCCCACATTGTGAATCACACACTTGAAATGGAAAAATAAGGCATTAAAATTATGAAATCAGTATGCCGTATTTTTTTTCAGCAGTTTGAACATAAATTTAGTTTGAACTTGTTTCTAATAAGATAAGTGGTATGAACTTGTCATATAAAAATCTTGAAGCAGACCTACATGATTGAGGCTTTTCTACCTCTTTTTTTTTTGTTTTGTTTTGTTCAAAGAGAATTCTTTTCATGTTTCGCGGGAAAGTAGAAGAAAGAAAGGTGTTTACTTTAATCATTGGATGGCAGGGTGGCAAAGAGATTTCTAAGAAAAGAGTAATAGGAAAGCCAATTGCTTGCTAACTTAGTACATAAGACTTTTATTTAGGTCTGAGAAGTATGCTTCCGTAAGATTTTTTTTTAAGTCTAACTGTTTTCATAAATATACAATGATAAGTACAGTTAATCCAGAGTTAGAGGTGTTGGTGAAATTTATCCAAGACTCATATGCTTGAACTGTGGGCTTGAATTCAGAAGTCCAGGAGGTAAACAGCCCATACAATATCCACAAAAACAACTTTTTTGTTTGTCAGGCCTCATGAACAAGAACAAACCAGTGCATTTTGGAAATGGCATATTTTCCGGAAAGACTTGTTATTTGCTGCCTGTTATAATCTCTCAGATGCAGGTGTTTATTCAGAAAAGTCTTGTTCTGCCAATCCAGTGCCTTGTATTTGTTTTGTCCATAGTTCATTTAGCACTAGCACCCTTTTTTCTAAAGCTCCTAGTTGGTTTCAGAGCCTTTAAGTTGCTGAAGGATGGCTGCCTTAACAGTCCCCATTTTAATATGATTTTACTTGGCTTGAAAAACAAAACAAACAGGAAAGACCCAGATTCTGCTCGTGAAATTTTGTTTACTACTGAACTGCTCTTTCATGAAGAGATCATGGAAAGGCAGTTGTTTTCATACAGTGCCAAGCAAACAAAATTAGCTTTAAACCTTCTCAAATATTGGCATTTTAGTCAGCGCATGTTCCAAACTGCGTGCTGTCTCTCCATCATGACATGGTTCTAATTCAGTGGTGGGACTGGCTGGGCCAGCGACTGACCACAGTATGTGAAAAATTCACAGCACAGGGAGCTGCTTCAGTGTGCTGAGAGCTCCACCTATAACTTTGGCTATCATACATTGCACTTTTCTTTAATAACTGCAAGTGTCCCTATGAGAAGGGAACCTCAGGCATAGGAGTGTTCTGCTGTGTGGTTCATGACATGGATATGTTTTAAACATGGAAATCTTGCAAAGGGAGAACTACTGTCAGAAAGAAGGTTTACTGAGTGTAGTACAGCTGCTTTTTGAATGGATTTGTTGAGTATTCAGAAAGAGAATATTGAATACCTGGTGATAAAATAAATTTTAACTATTCCTGTGCATTGCATTTCTGCATTTGGAATAACTATTTCAGAGACTGAAAAGATGGGAAAATAAAACAAAAATCCCATCACAGAAACGAATGTACAAAGAAAATTCAGTAATATTTGAAAGATCATAATTCTTTCAGCATCTTGGCAATTGGTGAAGAGCAGGTGTCGAAAATTAAGACTTCTATTTACCTTTACAATGAGGCCCAGAACTGTTCTGCTACTAAAAATATACTTTATTCCCTAAACAAGATTCCTGTGACCAACCTGTGAAAAAGAAACAGGAAGTTTATTTTCTTCTTTTTCAGCATCACTTCTCGCTTAATGGACATAAAAGCATGGAAGTGAAAGCAAGGCCAAACAAAACCAGCATGCCAGATTCAGAGTAAAGAATATCAACAAATGCTAAAATGTAGTGTTTTTACAGTGGCTTGATTTGTGGTTCAATATTAGTCTGTACCTTGTGCATGTGCAATGGCATGTTGCCATTTGTGTGCCTGGTACACTACTGGCAGTAGCATGAAATGAGCTGAAGTCTTGTGAATTGGGGAATTAGTACGAGAACATCTCCAGGAAGTCATGGGTGCAACCTAGATCCGTGTGAGTAACAACCAATTGTAGCTCCAGAATTAGAAGGTATTGGAAGGGTTGAGCAAAAGAGCCACAAAAAATAACTTGTGTGGGGAGGAAAGTGGGTTCTAATGAGAGTTTTAAGGAATTCAACCTATTTTTTTCTAAAAAGAAAATTCGAATATGACATGATTATAATGCTCAAATACTTTCACGTTGAGAAAATCTAGCTCTAATTTAAGAGAGAAAAGATTAATGGCAGGAAGTTAAAGGCATTAAAATTTAAATAAGAAGCTAGGTCTGCTTTTTAACAGTGAAAAACTGAACCATTAGCACAGATTGCCAGTGGAACTGATGATTTCTACACCTTATGAAATCTTCAAATCAATGCTGAATATCTTTTGAAGATAATTGATTTAGCCAAACTGGATTTGGCAATACAAATAAGAGGAACTGCATGAAATTTAAGGACTTCTTTCACATGGGACACATTAATTGAAGTAATCACCCATCTGACCTTAGTTTCTCTGAATTTATTAAAAATAAGTGTTAGACAGCAGATGAATCAGTGTTCTGAACCGCCAGGTATTTTTATTCTTATACTTGGCATTTCATACAACTACTGTTTTCTTATGATCCTCCATGAGAGAATCAAAGTTTATTACGTCATCCAGTATATGCATTACAATTGGTTATATAATTTATCTCTCCATTTCTCTAGTGGAATAGAATTCAAATGGCTTCCCTTTCCAACACGGTCTTGTCTGCTTCACCTACTCTGACCGATCCCTTCTTTTCCAGGAGCGGAACATGTCCATTTTGGAAAGAAAGATTCTCTAAGTCGTTGAAGAGAAGCAAGATACTTTACTACCACCTGGGGAGGTGACTGCATGGTCACTGGTGATGACCAGTGAGTCACCTCCCTCAGGTGAGGAGTGAAGCATCTTTTGTTCACTGGGCCAGACGTGCTTTCCTTTTGCAGTGGACTCTGACTACCATTCTGCCTGACCCTACTAAGATATATTAATGTAAAATCAGTGTGAGGGACAAACAGCAGCTGCTAAATGTAGATTATATAAATATTCCCTTCATATATTCTGAGTATGATAAAATACCGCTCTTCTTCCTGATAAACATCACTATGCACACATTCTAGTATTTTGTAGGTAGTGGAGTTGTTTTTCTCTTAATATTAGTTTGTTTGATTCTGTGGGTTTTGACATCTCAATTCTTTTGTCTGACAAATCTGTGCGCTGACTTGTAAAAAAAATCAATATTGTTTTCCCTGGCACTTTCTCTGCAGTTGAGTTGATTTATTATCACAGTTCCCTTTCCCCTCTTTTTATCAGTGTGTTTCTATTGCTTTAGGGTTGAGTACCTGATAACATCACAGGGTAGAAGACACACAGAGAGTTTCTGTGACCTTATCCCCTGTGTGATCTTGTCCGGTCTGACGGTGAGCCATGGCTATAAAGTGAACAATGATATTATCCAAGCTGTGTGATCAGGTTTATGTTCTATTATGTTGGAAACAGAGACAAACTAGAACCAACAAACAAAATTTAGATTTATGTTTAAGCTGTAATTGTCTAGTATCTCAGTGGTTAACAGAAGAGTAAACACTCATTGAGTAAAACTTAATTTACCTGGAAAGTAGTATGTACTGGAAAATACATACAGACTGTAGCCCTTGCAGAATTTAAACTGAAGCATAAAGGTGAGCTTGTTGTTGCTCATTAAAAATATGGCTTTATTACTGTCATTTTTGTTAGCCATTTATATGAAGGTAGTATTTAAGAGTGTCAGTAAAAGATCAGAGCTACCTTGCCCTAGAGTGTGTGTGAACATGTCAGAAAAGACAAAGTTTACAGGCAGTATTTCACCACAGATGCAACTGAAGGCTACAACAAATGTGCTGTGAATATGTTGACAAGTGCGAGCGGAGTAATGCAAACAGAGGCCATGTTCACACAGTGGCACTCAGGGAAAACGAGTTAACTAAGTTTATTAAACCTGTGTCTAATGTGGCTACAGCATATTAGAGCCGCTTTATTCTTGGAAGAGAACATCCTCATGTAATGATTTGTGCTGGTGGACTTTCTCTACTAACCACCTTAGTAACCTCAGACCATACCTTGCCTTGCCACTGGGGACTGCCATTGTCTGTAGGCATCGTGAAAGAAATATGCTTGAAGGCAGACTGCAAAGCAGGATTCTATGAAGGGTTTTTTCTTCCTGGCAGGGAGCATCGAAGAGGAAATGACAGGTGCTTGACAGAGAGGTGTGTATGTCTGCTTGGGGCTGCAGGACTTGGAAGATCACGATGAGATTTGGCACCGAAGTAAACTCATAGATCAGATAGAGCAGGGCAATAGGGTGAAGTCTAACAAGAAGGCAAAATAATGTGTTAACTCAGTGGAAAGATGCAAAAGTGTGATGATGCAGTTAGAGATATGAGGGAGGAAGACAGTTTTAGCAGTTATGAGACTTTCTGTGATTTGGAGGTCAGCCTCTGGCTAGACTACATCAGAGAAAATGATGCAAGCAAAAAGTCTGAGAAGACTTGATTTAGAAACCATGCCGTTGCACTGTTGCCCTTTCTTTTATCTTCCCTTCTTTCCTGCAGGGAGTCAGGAAGATTTGGCATCAGGACAGTGGAGCTGACAATACCAGGAGCAAGAAGACATGGGGAGCAGCATCATCAGCTTCCCTGGTGCTGCTACTCTAACACAGTATGCTTCTTAATGCCAAAAGCCTCAAGCTTCCTTCAGCTCTGGCTGGAAAAAGTAAGTCCTGACTGGCTTTTCTGTCTTTTTCCCCCTCCTTACTACTTCCAGCAGTGTATCAGAGGGAGAAAAGGAATAAGAAGATCCAGTTAGATCCCTATAAATCAATGGGGCTTAATGGGATTCATCCAAGGGTACCTAAAGAGCTGGCTGATGTCATAGTGAGACCTCTCTGGAAGAGACCTCTTGACTGGAAGTTGGCAAACATTGTACCAGTCTTCAAGAAGGGCAACAGGGATGACCCCAGCAACTACAGGCCTATCAGCCTCACTTCTGGGCCTTGTAAAATCCTGGAGAAGATTATTCAGGAAGTTATTGAAAAATACCTGAATGACAGTCATTGGTCCCAGCCAGCATGGGTTAATGAAGGGAAAGTCCTACTCAACAAACTCATTTTCTTTCTACGACAAGGTTATCCATCTAGTTGACCAAGCGAAGCCTGTCAATGTAATATTTTTGAATTTCAGTAAAGCCTTTGATACTGTCTCTCACAGTATCTTCCTGGGCAAGATGTCCAGCATCCAGCTGGGTAAACATACAATGCCGTGGGTGAGCAATTGGCTGACAGGACAGGCTCAAAGGGTTCTAGTAAATGGGGCTATGTCAGGCTGGTGACCAGTCACTGGTGGGGGTCCTGCAGGGATCCACCTTAGGGTCAGCACTCTTCAGTGTCTTCATAAATGAGTTGGATGCAGGACTTGATGGAATAATAAGTTTGCTGATGGTGCAAAGCTGGGAGAAGCTGTCAACACTCTTGAGGGCAGAGAGGCCCTGCAGAGAGATCTGGACAAATTAGAGAACTGGGCAATCACCAGCCGCATGAAGTTCAACAAAGGCAAGTGCCGTATTTTGTGCCTGGGACATGGCAACCCTGGCTGTATGTACAGACTGGGGGACGAGATGCTGGAGAGCAGCTCGACAGAGAGGGATCTGGGGGTTCTGGTTGATGGCAAGTTGATCATGAGCCAACAGTGTCCCTGGCAGCCAAGAGGGCCAACCGTGTCCTGGGGTGTAACAAGCACGGCATTGCCAGCGGGGCGAGGGAGGTGATTGTCCCACTCTGCTCTGCACTGGTGCCTCACCTGGAGCACTGTGTGCAGTTCTGGGTGCCACAGGATAACAAGGATATAAGCTACTGGAGAGTGTCCAGAGAAGGGCCCATGGAGCTGGCGAAGGCTTTAGAAGGGAAGCCATATGAAGAGTGGCTAAAGTCAGCATGGAGGAAACTGAGGGGAGACCTCATCATGGTCTACATCTTCCTCACAAGGGGAGGAGGACAGGCAGGCACTGATGTCTTATCTCTGGTGACCAATGATAGAACCTTGAGGGAATGTCAGGAAGATGTGCCAGGGGAGGTTTAGGTTGCACATTAGGAAAAGGTTCTTCACCTATAGAATGGAGGAGCACTGGAACAGGCTCCCCAGGGAGGTAGACAGGGCCTCAAGACTGGCAGTGTTCAAGAAGTGATTGGGCAACGCCCTCAGACGTGTGATGTGAATTTTAGGGTTGTCACATACAGGGACAGGAGTTGGACTTTTTGATCCCTGTGGTCCCTTCCAACTTGGAGCATTCTATCGTTCTAAAATAGAGATTAGCAGCTTCAATGTTTTCCTCTGTTTTCTTCTGCTTGAGAGAGAGAAAAATCTGCTCCTCTGTCTTCTGCTCTCCTTGGCAGCCGTAGGTCTGCAGTGGTTGCAAGCAATTCAGAGCTGGAACAGGAACAGATCTAGAGGTGAGAGGAGAAGCACATCAGAAGCTTAGGTCTTTGTATTTAGTTTCAAAGCAAAGAAAAACATTGCTATGGAGCTGCAGTGTGTCTGACTTAATTTAGTTGCAAGATACATCTACCAGGCTTTCATGTTCTTTGGTGATACTCCTCAGAAGCTCCAGCTTTTCCAGTTGGACACACAATCAGGCCCCAGTTACCTAAAGGCAATCATGTTAGTTCCAAAGTACATTGTGTTGGTGACATACATTTCATTAATGTTATTACTTTTATCAATCTATGCATTTTTTGTAAAAAGAAACATGAAGTTATTAATGTTTTATTTTCTACGGACCCATACTCATCTACTCCAGCTAAATTCTTTATTAAGAGTCCAGTCACTGACAAATGTATTTTTTTCTTTTTTCTTCTGACTCTTTTAAGATATCATCAGAACTTAGTTCGTTGTTGGGTTTTTGTCCACATCCTTTGGAGCTTCCCCAGCAACACAACACACATAATGTATAGTTTTAGACATTTTTTTTTAACATCTTGCTGAAGCATGGTGTTACAGAGAACATTTATTCACCTTTATACAATGATATAATCTGTCCCTTTTCCAAATATTGAGCTATAACTTTCTGGAGGTACCATTTTATGACTCCTTTCTCTCTTAATTATGGAAAAATATGTCTTTAAATTGCCCTTAGCTCTGGCACAATGATAGATTGAGTTGTTTTCTTCTCTTTCCTTATCAATTTTCCATGATTCCTACACTCTGATTCATATTTATCATCAGCTTGTTTCTTTAATCAGCGAGCAATACTTTCATAGCTGCTGTCATACATTTTAGGGTAGTTTAAACTGGTATAGTCATCTTAATTGCTTCAGACAGAAGCTTTTCAGACTTATATTGAAATGCTTTTATACAGTTCCTGGTCATCATTTAATTTTTCCACTTAAATGACTTTCCCAATAGATTTGATCATATGTTAATGCAATAGCTGAGCTGTTTAGGTAGTGCAAGATTCTGGGGCACAGTGATATTATTAAGTATACAATGGTGTAGCTACTTGTTCTGTGAATTTTGCTCTCCAAATTAAGTGATAGTTTCCTGCCTACCCATAGACATGAGCAGTGTTCTAGCTCAAAATTATTAATTTCTAAAGTGGATAATGTTCATGTCTGGTATAGTGATATGAAGTAGAGTGGCATATATTTTAGTTAATATAACTATGCAACATTGATTTTTTTTAACAACAAAAAGACAAAATTAAAAAAACCTCCATTCGATAGTATTCCTGACTTTCTTTTTGCTCAGAAAGCCATCTGAATTTTCAAGTAGCAGGAGTTTAAAGCCACATAACTTTCCTTCCACTGGGTAATTAAACTTCAAGGATTTGTTGTTTTTCTCTTTTCATCATGGTTAGTACAGATTAGTTCTGAGTTGAGAACAGGTATACCCTTTGTAAGTATTCCACATTATGGGTGAGGTCCTCTCTTCCAAGCAGTGCTAGAATAGACTTGTTTGCTGCAATTGAATCATACTTTCATTTAGTACAAGAGAAACCCTTGCTTACGAGAATTGTCCTTCTTGATGTATCCCTCTGAAAAAAATGTTGACTAACTCACATCTTCCAGCAAAAATGTTCAAAAATGTCTCTGCTATTTTTATGCCTCAGATCTTTCAAGGCAGTTACAATGTGGGGAAAGGTATTACCTGATTGTGTATGAGAAGAGAGATCCTTCCTGTTTTCCACTGGAAGATGGGATTTTCCCATTCTTTCTGAGATACCTCAATGAGAACATGATCAACTGGAGGCCATGTGCCATGCTTGAAATGCAGGCCAGGGAGGGCGACAAGGATGGTGACCCATGCCAGCTCTGTTACTCTCTTGACAGCCCATGTGCCCTATCAGTTCCCCTTTTAGCATCTACAGCTGTGGCTGAGGTAAATGCTTTGCAGACAACATCAGGAGGGACTGTGAATGTTCATGCCATTGCTTGGCAGACTGTCAGCATTTTCCTGAGGAGTGGAAGCAAAAGGTGGTGGGTTTTACTTTTTACATGTGTCTCACTCTTTGCGAAGCAGACAGAGTTGCGCAGACCAAGGAGAAGGTAAGTGTGTAATCAGCGGGCTTCATCCTCGCTGACTGCTACAAATGAGAGAGGTAAGAGTAAATGCAAAATCAAAGGTCATAATTACCTTTTCCAAAAGATGATTATAGAGAACCTTCCCACAGGTGATGCTGCTACCTACTTCTGCAATATATGGTTGTGTCTCTGTATAAGCTGGGCAGGGATAATTCTTGTTTGTTTGTTTGTTTGTTTGTTTAATCTATGCAAACAGAAAGAGTTATGGGTCAGATTCTGATGTCTTGAGTAAGGTTACATCTCCACATCACTGATATCAGTTGAATTGTTTGGAAAGATGCTACTCAGTCTAGTTCCATGTATATGACTTGTGATATTAAGATAAGGTAAACACTCAGTCTTTGCAGTTTTAAATACCTGTGTTTTAGTTTGTTCAGGAGTAGGTGTAATATTTCTAAAATTTTATTTGGGACCAAACAAAAAACCCCAAACCTCTAAACATGTGGCTACATTCGTGAATATAAGTGACAGCTGCAAAACCATAATAATGTGTGACAGTTTTCAAGTTTTTCTAAAAACAAATCTAGCCTTTGCCAACGTAGTTGAAATCTCTGGGTGTCATTTACCTTTTATTGTGACAAACTAACTCCCCTACAAGAATGACAATAAATATCTCCTCCATTCATAGCCTACAAAAGAATGAATTCTTGCCTGCTCTTGTCTGTAATATAATTTTTCAAATAGCTCTAGTGATTGCAGTCTTGAGTGTATGAATAGAATATTCAAATAGTTTAGTTGAGAGTCCTATGAAATTTGCAAGCACGCAGCAAAACCAGACTATGTAGACAAAAATAAGATTACTTTTGTTTATAGTAAAGGCTAAAGCTAATAATGAAAAAAAAAAATCCCAAACCTGCAACGTTTTCATAAATAGGCTGTTCTGAATTTTGCAAACATCACAGAAAATATAATAGTTTTATAACACTTCTGGTGTTTTGGTTTGGTTTGGTTTATTTTGTTTTGTTTTTAGTGTTCTGACTACTGACCTGTAATAAATCTGCCAGGTTGCTTCTGCAACATTTGAAGCCTAAACTACAGATCATTTTACAAGATCTCTTTGCTCTTACTGAATGATTTTCCAAATACAAAAATACAAGAATATTTTCAAATAAAAAGACAAAGGTTTTAATTACTGGTATCAGCCTGAGGGTGAGAAGCTCTTATTTTTTTTGTTAAATACTTCCAGTGTATTGTAGATAGTGATTTTCTGTCCCATTTGTGAAGATTATGGCTACACTTTTAGTTTGGCTTTGTATACATTTTGTGGAAATGGATCTTCAATTTTCTAAGCATATTTTGAAGTTGAAATAACTTACCATTTTGTGAAAGAGTGATGTTAGGTGGAAGGTTTATACTTTAGAAGAGTTTTATTTGAGTTAAATTTATCATCATTAAAAGACCAGTATCTTCGCTATAAAAGTGATTTTAACTTTTAAACAAATACTGGTGTTATAGGCTGCTCTCCAGGACCATACATTTCAAGTGCTTTGATAGAGAAGCTGTAAAATGAGTAGTACTGTTGTATAAGAATCTGTGGGTGCGTGTTGGTGTCATGTCTCTTTCTCCTGAAATAAAATTTGGCTCTATGCTGAGTGTATCTGGGATCAGAAAGGACATTCATAGGATAACCTGAGACCCAGTAGCTGCATGGATTTGAGAACTGAGCTTTCAGTATTTACCTGATCTGACTTTTGTAGCTTGTACTGAGGCATGGTTGATCATTAGTTGATAATACCTCTAGAATATTATCTAGTAGCAGTTTAGCAATGAGTTTATTTAAAGCCTTAATTACCTGAAATGAGTGATCATGTTATCATCTCAGCTTTCATTTAGAAATGTGAGAATGTTTTCAACTTTCCTAGTGCTGGGAAGAAATTTAAAACATAGTTCGAGTGTAGCAAACCAAAAAGACAAATTAAAAGACCTCAGTATTTCCTCTTTAAAAAAAAAAAAATTATCTATCTATTTATCTTTTTAAATGACGTCATGATGCTTTGGGGTCTCAGCAGTGTTTGGTTATTTTTTTTTTTTACCATTTGATGTTAACCCTGGTGCATGGCCACTCAGCAAATATTGAACGAATATGAATACCAAACACAATTTCTGGATTTCCTACCCACCCAATCTATTGCAAAACAACTGTTTTCTGCTAATTACGCATCTGTGGTCTTAACATAAAATTCCAAATTAGATGCTTATAAGTGTTGCACATATGTTTTAGCAAAACTGTTGATAACCTATAAATGAACTGTAAGCCACATAACCCTTATGTACATTATATCGTGTATTGCTGCCTTTATTGCTGGTTTTTGGGTAGTCTCTGTGACACAGAGAGGGGAGATGCAATGAAAAGAGAACTCATTAGAGCTGTATCAAGAAGCAAAGACAAGCCAGAACATATTTTCCTAGGTTGATTTTATTTTGCATTTGATTTTTGTACTAAACCTTGAGAATCAATGTTAAGGATACGAGATAAAGGGTTGTTAATGTGAATTATTGCTGGTAATAGCCCTTTGAAATATAACTCTTTGGAATATAACTCTTAGAAATAACTAGCAGTATTGCCTCTTGATCTTCAATTGCAAGATCAGTTGCCTGAGTTTCTGTCTTTTTGACTGACGAGCCCTGTTTTTTAGAGGTAGCTCTTGTGAAAGGGCTTTTCTCTAGCATCCCATTCTAAAGGTTTCCACATGCAGTTGCTGAAGTCTAAAGGAGGATGAAGTAGACATAGGTAGCAGCATTTGTTATTTGCATGGTCCAGAAGTGTGAATGCAAGCTTAGGCGTGAGTACAGGTCTCTTGTGGTGTCAATATGTGTGTTTGCTATTGGTGTTACGAGCTCCTTTGCAAAAGGGATCCACACAGGCAGTAAAGGAGATGATAGCTGAAGCAGGAGACAGTGGTGATGTAGGAAAAATTGATTTTAAACCTTCTGAGGCATCCTGCAAGGCCAAAGGATAAACCTTGACTTAATAAAAATTAGCCTAAGAGCTCTGTACTGAAATATAAGTTTGAATGCTGTGCCTGTATTTGTTTTACCGTCTGTGATTTGTTTAATGAGAACTATCCATTTAAAACTTAGTCTGGCAGAGTGAATGTCTGACCTGGGGCGTGTTTTGCCTTGTGCATCAAGACAAGAGAAGAGTCTATCTGAGAATTTTCAGAAGGCTGGAAAAACAGCATTGCCAGAAAGCAAAGCTTATTTTTTTCTTTTTGCAAGCAGAGAGACTAAACGTCTCAAGTCATTGCTAATTAACCTCTTATATATGAGCATTCTGCATACTTTTTAGTTCAGCCAAGATTGAAAGCGCACCCATCTAATGCAAGCTTTGAAGCCACACTATTAAATGAATTTGATGAGTCTATGCTCTTACCCCCATGACACTGATCATGGTTCATCTCTCCCTAGGCCTGTTCATGAAGCCCAATGCACAAGACCATGACTTTTCTGGGTCCTCTGCCAGGGACTCTTGTGTTCATTGCAGGCTGCAATCGACAGTCCTGGCAACAGGTTTTTAAAAGCTGGCAAAACTCACTATCAGAGGGATACTGAGCCAAAGGAATTTTTAAAAATCTGATGTCAGTGAATAATTGAGACTTAGCTTTTCACATAAAACAAGACATTTCTCATAGTCTCACGACTTTTGACTTCTGAACTTTTTCTTCTGGAAGTACCATGAAAATACTTTATTTTCCATAGTTATGCATATACTTTATATTCCATGGTTTTCCATATCTTTCTTTTTTTTTTTTTTTTTTTTTTTTTTTTTTTTTTTATTTTTTTTTTTTTTTTTTTTTTTTTTTTTTTTTTTCCAAAAATGATGGCTAGGATAGTGAACAATGTTACCTGTTTACTTATGTCATGTATCAAACAACAATGGTTCATGTCATTCCTGAAATTTCATAGCCAGACTATGGTAAAAGTGTAACATGAGGTGGCTGTGAAATAAAATAGGACCTCTGTTCTGTTAATTAAATTCGTCTTAATAAACATGCTATTGTGGGATTAGATACTTTTTGATAAAAGATCACAAACACTATGTGATCAATTTTCCATTTCATTTGTGATTCATAGATGCAATCTTAAAATGGGCTGTTTAAACAATCTAGGCAATCCTCTGGAATAAAGCAGTTAAAACCAGACTCTGGTCTTCTATACTTAAATGAATTTAGAAACAATACTGCATTTTATATTCAACAGAAATAAAGGTTCTTGTATGAGTGGAGTGGGTACAAGAAACCAGAGATGTAATCGACTGTACTTTATGGACTCGTAAGAAAAAGAAGAAAACCCCCATGATTAATAAAAAAAAGGTATAGGGTTTGCTGGATGATTTAAGGCCCGATTAACAAATCACTACAATGCAATTTATGGCTTTAGATAATGGGAGGTCAAACATGTATTACCAGCTGACTTAAATATGATTTGACTGAAAGATAAAAATCTGCTACATGAACCATATTAACTGAAAGCCTCTACTTTACATTTCTCACTGATGGCACCCTGGGGAAGTAACTTTCTTGGCATTTCACATCCAATTTAAGCACATCATTGATGAAAAGATGGCTAAATTGGTGCATCATTTTGTAATAAAATATCTCACAAATTGTTTATCTGATCAATGGTGAATGCAGTCTCAAGCTATTCAGGGCTAATGTGCTCATTTCACTAAAACAGTAAGTTATTGACTGTCAGAGAGACCTGGGAATTTCTAAACTCAGATCAGTTTTCCTGAATGAGAGCAACATATTGCATCGGAATAGTGGGTGGTAAGGGATTAACTCTGCCAGCTGAATTCTCACTGAAATCAAAGGGATGTGAGTAGAGGGCACTGAGCACTTCACAGGAAACGTTCATCTTCTCATATGATCAGGCTGTAGAGGACAGAAAGGGGTCTTACTCTTACCATACTCATGCAGGTTTACACCACTGTAATTCCACTGACTTTATTTGACAAAGTCCTGCAGCATAAGAGGGGAAAGTCATGCCAGATATGCAATGTACGTCAAACGTTATTTTCAGAGCTGTAGTGAGGCATTTTGGTGCCTGGGGTAGGGTGAGACTGCTTGTTCCCAGGTGGGAAGCATCTAGGGCCTCATCAGGACCGGAGCCATGTGGAAGCCTCCCTGGTGAGATGCCTTCTCTTCAGACATGGGCTGACCCAGGCCTGAGGGGAGCTGGGAGGATGTGATGTATGGAGATCTAGGAGCCTTCCTGTGAAGGAGGGAGGTAGGAAGGAGGGCAGATATGCATTTCCCCTCCAGGCTTGGCAGCTATTTTTGCTGAAACTGGTGCCCACTTTACATCCTAAGGATGCAGAACCAGCACCATGACAGTCCTCAAGTTCAGCTGGCCTCAGTCCTGGCCTCACAGGAATGCAGAGTTGTATTACTTATGCACCCATCTGCCTGGCCATCCATTTGGCATGCTTTGTTCCTTCTTTTTTTCACTGTCCTTTTCCCACGAAACGAAGTGGATAAGAATGATTAAGAATGGTTTTCACAAGAAGCAAAACCTCAGGGGATCTGTCTTTAGTGAGGAAGGCTCCTGTCTCTGTAAGACTGGCCTTGTTCACTGTAGATATGGGAGAGAACGAATTGTGTGACATTATTTATTTATTTATCTGTTTGTTTCTTTATTTTCCTAGAAATGATCAATCCAACACACAAATGACTCACAGACAGAAAGAAATTCCAAATCAAGTGTTTGGTGGGTATTTTTAGTTGGAGGAATGCGCTCTTTTCACAAGGTTGAGAGAGGAAAACGCTTCTTTCTTTGTAGCCCATGGGTTGAGGACTGGGCTTGTATACTCCTTCTGCATAGGTATTGGTAAAAGAGTGGATAGGTGGTGTAAAATGCAGGTACTAGGAAAGCATCTTAACTGGTGAGATGTAGGATGTTCCAAAGTGAGTGCTTCCTGATCTCTTGTTGCAGCTACTCTGCTGTGCACAATAAATTTCAAGGTTGTTATGCCCAGAGGGGAGCACAGCACTGCAGGCTGCTGACTTAAGTGTTTATCTGAGCACTAGAAACAGTAGGTTCCCATACCCTTCTCCCCATAAGTACTATAATTCACCAATAAAATTATTGTAATTACTTTATTCAGCCCAAAAGTACTAGATTCTGTCCAATGTTGCAATTTCATTTTGTTTGGCTGAAGCTGGTTGTTTTGTTAACGGGATACAAATCAGACTCCCGGGGGAGACAGGCATCTCTTATGCTTAAAGCAGGTATCAGTGACATAGAAAACCCACTTTGGTCCCCAACAATGATCTGCAGTACTACAGCTACCAAAAATGCACTCCTTCTTTCTTGTCTGACTTTTGGAAATTAAACAGTCCTAGGCCTGCCGAGTACTTGAATAAGAGACCTAGAAAATCACAGAGAGCAGAGGAACAATCCAAAGTATACTGCTTTTTCACTCTGTGAATCTTAGTTGCCCAAGTACTGATTCTGATTCCAAGTATGTCTTCCAAATGATATCTTTTGAGAGAATTTTCACTAATTTTATACCCCCCTTACCTTTTGTGGGTGTTTATTTTTAGGAAAACAGGGGTTTTCAGAAGTCCTAAGGGCTTCTGACTTCACATGAACACCAATGGTTTATTTGATGATCATAGTTGTTAGGGCTGGTATGCAAACAAGAAATGGTAGAAAATGTCTTTGAGAAACTTGCTGTTTAGAAATATCTGGCGTTAAAAAAAAGAGTGTTAAAACAATGCCTTTTTGTTGAAATGAGAAACAATGGTAGTTCGGATGTATCTTTTTCTTGATGTTAAAGAATGTTAGCATGATGTCTCTATTTTAATTTTGGCATTTACTGTCAGTAGAGAAAGGATATTGATGACTGAGCAAAATAAAGCAAGGAAAGTAAGGAAGATACTCCTGATGAGCAAGCCCTTTGTTTGTTCTGTGGAGTTTTCGTAATCCTTGAAGTAATGACCCACTATTGTTTCAAAAAATGTACAGATCTGTAGATGATGGCAAAAGAAGCGGAAACCTGAGCTTACCGGTTTTTACTCAAAAATACTTTCTTGTGCTTTTGACATTTGTTCATTTTAGTTTTGTGCAAATGAGAAATCTTTATATGCTACAAAAAATTATTCTAGTCTTTTATTAATCTTGTGATATGAGTTGTTCATGTGAAGTCACTTCTAAGAACTCTTGAGCATTCATTACCAGTATTACAGACTTTATTTAAAATACTATTCCATGCATGACTAAGAATAACAATTTTCTACCTAAGTGCTAGTAAATGATTAATTAATACTACTGTTACATTAAAAGCAGTATGTTGATCATGTCCTCATAATCAGGTGAAGGAGAGTGTCCTTAAGAAATAAAATAATCCTTACGTTTCACTAGATTACAGAAATCACGTTGTTAATAATAGCTGGATCCAGACCCGTACTTCTCTTGTTCAACAACTGCATAGTTTTGTCAGTCTTCCAGACAAAATCTTTGGAGTCTTTTCCTCACCCAGAGTGATTAAAGAAAAGCTAAAGCACGCATACGGGTAGCTCATGAAACTGATGTTTTGGTCATCATCTCTAATACAAGACATGGTAATACCCAAATGCCCAACCAAAATTCTAGTTGTTTTGGTGAAAATGGAGTTGGGATCTTAAATTTCTCAATTATCAGACAAAACCTAATCCTTATCTATTTCCTTTCTTTTCCTAGTGAGTGCTTTTCCTGTTCATTGACAAATTAATTACCAGGCAGGTGTGGAGTTACCAGGTGAGATAACGGTGACTCTTGAACTACTACTCTGTCCTCCCCCAACATTGTATCTGTTTTTTCTAGTTATGAGGCATAGTAAGTGATAACAAAAATATTCGGTCTCATCACCAAAAGACAGCCATGAAGATGATGAAAGGGCTTGAGAACCTGGCCTAAAAACAAAAACTGACGGAATAAAGTCTTCTCACCCTGGAGAAGAAAAGGCTCATAAGGGACCTCATCACAGTATTCCAGTACTTAAAGGGTAGCTACTCTTTACAAGGAGCCACATGGAGAGGACAAGAGATAACAGGTACAAGTTGTAACAGGAGAGGTTTCATCTTGACTTAAGAAAGAAAATTTTCAGAGTGAGAACAATCAATCACTGGAACAGCTTTCTCAGGGATACGGTAGTGTCCCAATTTATTGGATGTCTTCAAGACAGGGTGCTAGAAAAATCTAGGTTCTCTTTTCCGTGAAAGGTTGGACCAGGTGATCTTTGAAGTCTCTTCAACCTGGGCTGTTCCATGATTCTATCTCACATAGTCATATCTTTTGCTTCCTCTGCTTTTATAGAATCATGGAGAGACAATCTGGTACTCTGTATGCCTTCACAGTTTGATGCCTTCGTAAAGCCTTTCAAAAACATGCCTTTTCAGTACGTTTGCTTAGAGCTATCAATGCACATCCCTGTTTGGTGTCTCTTTGGCCCAGATCTTGCTATTCCCTGTTCTGCTTTAAATATTCCTTCCCCCCACACTTACTAGAAATAAAACTCTAGTTTTGGGTACAACTTTTTTTCAGAATTTATTTCTGCAAATATGAGAGGGAATGTGTGTATGACAGATACCAGTTTTGTTAGCACCTTTTGGATCTGATCTTTAATTACAGGTTACCACGACTACATTGTTGGATTTTTATTTTTTTTTCTGACAAACGTATTTTCTGAGTTGTGGACATACTCAATTTTGAAATGCTTCAAGTCTTAATGCATATAGATTAGATAGTGTATAAGTTCTTAAAAGAGAAAGAGTTCTTTCAAAAATATGTTGGCATATATGCTATTCTCATGAAAGTTAGTGGAGACATTTGTACTTGTACGGAAATTTGTAGTCAGTCTCTCAACACCAACCTACAAGCACTAAATATCTCTTCTATTGGTTTGTCTGTAGACAGTAGAGTCAGTGAAAATTTGTAAATAAAAAAATAATTAGTCAGTAAGACATGACTGAACAGACTTCTTAATGAGATAACTGTAGACCTTCAGGATATGGTGAACTACTAGAGGTGCGGTGTTATCTCATTACAACACACATTTTACTAAAGAATTGTATACTCTGAGGCATGTGTTTATACTGCAATACATTCCTGCCTCAGGCCTGTTTTGAGGTATAAGGATAAAGGATAAGTAGCTTTAAAACTCGAAAAGTAGATGCTTTTTACTGTAGCTGCATATGTAACATGCAGTTATATTCAGTGGTTTATTGAGTGTGTTAATTGCAAGCAATAAGGCTGAAAAATGTGTTCTAATGAATAGCTCCTCCCCCACCCCCACCCCCATCAATGCTGTTCAAAATGTTTTGAGAAAGCAGACAGAAACTCCAAAGAAATTCTAATTGCATTTGGGGACTCAAATGTATGTCGTTCTAAAGGTTATTGTCTTTCTCCTCATGACAAGAGAGCTTGGCAAACGCAACTACCCAATCTGTTTCATTTCCACTAAGTATAAACCTATGGAAAAGAAAATGCCACTTCTAGGAACAAACAGTTTAACACGGTGGTCTGATTGTTCTTTGCTTCTAGTGTAGTGTAAATCTGGGATGGCCCAGTAAAATTATTGGAGTGATGTCAGTGCTCTGACAGAGGATAAGATCTGCATGTGAAATTCCTCATTGAAAACAAGGAGAATTAGAGACTGATCTTGGTGCTGGAGGAATTCCACCCCTGGTTACATTATTAGAAATTATAATTGATTGCAATGAGGTATAGAAGTAACTTTCAAAGTCAGTGATCCAGGGATTCACAGCAAAAGATATCCTGTGTGCTACATCGAGCAGGAAAAATAACAGAATAATTTCCAAAATTTAAAATGGTAGTGAAGTAGGAGAAATAAAATAATGAGTGGCTAATAGTGATTAAAAGAAGTGAAATCTGGCAGATTTCTTTTTTCCTTTCCTTACAGGCTTTCCATACTGGACAAATAATGAACTCCAAAGAACAATGAAATCATCAAAGCTGAGGCTCACCTATCAGAAGGATCTTGTGAGGGACATGAATGTTAGAGATCAGCATGACGAGACATAAAAATTTTAGATAAGTTTCTGTTGACATTCTTCCGCTATTAGGAATAAACTGTCATGAAGGAAAGAGTAAACCGACAGAGGGTGGCTGGAAAAACTATTTATTTGAACTGGGGAAAAAGGGGATGTGTCACACTTCTTTTAGTATTTTTTCAAAAGAAAATTCCAATTGAGGTATTCAGTTCAAATTCTGAAATTTAAGTTTATTATAGGAAAAGAAATAGGCTGTCAAATTCAAAACTTTCTGATTAGCACAAAATTATTCTGTTTGCCTTGCTACGCTGTCTGCATTTTGACCTTTTTCCTCACTTTCAACTCCTCCTGTCGCTGGTTCCAGATACCAAGCAGCTACTTTCTTCCAGCTGGAGGGGGAGAGTGGAAGAAAAAATGGGTGGAAAAAATGATGGCTGGTTTTCTACGATTCCTAAGTTTTCTCTCCCGGAATATTTTCTGTTACTTGTGCTAAATAGCAGGAATCTAAGTTTTAATACAGTGCTCTGGAGAAAAAACAAACGAAAAAACCAAACCAAAACAAACAAAAACGCCATGAGAAAATTGAAATTACTATTTTTGTAAATCCTTGGGAAAAATGTGAGAATTGAAAAAAAAAAATCAGACAGAAAAGTGCTCATATTTGATGATCTTATTTTTGTGGAAGAGTCTCTTGTATTGACTTAATGATAACCACTGGAATTGAAACAACAGTGTCTACACAAGGGACTTACCCTGTTTAATTGCATCAATTGAAAGTGATTCAATTTTTTTGGCAGAGACAAAGTTAGGGAAATGGAAAAAATAAATGGCTACTTTTTAAGGTGAAATAAAGGGGAGGAAGCAAAGCAACTTACGGCCCTGAAATGTCATATTATTATATCTAGGAAACCATGACCAAAAGATGCTAATTTGGCTCAACTCACTCTCTGTGAGGGTTCTCTTTGATCATCCTGCCTTTCTTAGAGTGCGATGTTCTCACATTTTAATGCAGTATCATTTGACATTGAGATGCAGGGAAAATTGTCCAGTAAACAGCTTTCTTGTACGGATTCGGAGCTTGTGGGAAAGACTGTAGCATGAGCTGGAGCCTACCACAAGAGAAATGGATTATTACTCTGGGAACACTTACATCAAGGAGAGCCCTTTTACAGCTGAAAGAGGCAACCTTCTACAAAGAGCTGTGTTCTGTGAACTCCTTGTCAGCTTGCTGAAAGTGCTAACTCACAGCATACAGGTTGTTCCTCCCTAAAAAACATGGGGAGAAAAGCTCTGGTGTGCTATTTGTGACTTCTTCTCCTTGAACATAAAGATATGTTTTACAAAATGACACCCCATCAAAGAAAAAACCCTAAAAATCGGATTTAATGAGACAGATGGTTTAGGGGGCAGGAGAAACAGAGTAGCTTAAAAGACATCAATACTACATTCACAGTAGCTTAAGCTTTCAACAAACCAGCCTGTGTGATTTGGATAAAATGGGAGTGGTGGCATTTTCCAAGTGAAATCCAGTTCTGATACAACTCAAAGCTGGGCAACGAGGTGCCCCTGAATTTCCCCACCCCTAAAATCCTGCTTTTCTTCCCATCAGTTTCAGTGTTATGATAAAATTAAACCCTTCACAAGGGAACATTTTTAATTTTGTTTTTGATTTTTTTTTTAAGTCAAAGAGAACGATAGAATAAATTATTACAAGGACATTAAAAGGATTTCATTTCCTTGAGCATACGTATGCATTCTGCTGCAGCATGTCCTCTCCCTCCCAGTGTAGCCATTGATCCACAGCTTTTATAATGAACTCTAATAACAACTCTATTACTGCAAGGCTCCTGATTGGCTCAGGCACCCACAAAATTAGCTACAAAGAAGCCAGCTTGTCAATATTAATTCCGCACAGAGATTACTTGTTATGGTAGAACAAAGGTGTTTTGGCTCGAGCTGAACAACTTAACTCCTTGTCTCATAAAATTTAAGCTGCTATTGATCGCTGCCTTCTATTGTGCTGAAGGATTAAAAAAAAAAACCAAACAGGGCTGTGCGCGCGCACACACGCACATGCAGACAGAGACCAGCGCGCTGAATCATTCTGATGCATTCTCCTAAACCACCGGCCGCCCCCTTCCCTTCCTTCCCCTTTTCCTTCCCCTCCCTGTCTGCTAAGAATCATTCAGTAACATGAAGCAAATTAAATCAATGAATTCATCCTAGCAGATGGGTGCTTTAACAGTCAGTTAGCCTTTAGATAATTGAGGCGTTGACTCCAGAATCATAAAATGGATGGCTCGTTTGTACATTTTACTGAAATAGATCACCGAGGTTAAATAAATGAAATCCCATTTGTCAGGCGGTAATAAATGGCCTCCCCTTCTGCAAACAGCTCTGTTTGGCCTAATAAATACAGGGATGTTACAGTGCTCCTCCCTTGATAGGGTTATGGCTTAATGAAATGGTCTTTCCTCTGCTTGTTTTTGCCTCCTCCTGCACCGTGTGATAAGTAGCGAACCAACGAAGCTTGTAATTACAATCTTACAGAGAACCCAGCCAATCTGTATATAAATCTCACCATCCAATTACAAGATGTAATAATTTTGCAGTCAAGCTGGTAATGAGGTCTAATACTCATGCATGTGATAATCCCCCCTGGATGCTGACTCTATCAGATGTTAGCTTTGTAATTATACTGGCAGAAAATCATTATTTCATGTTCAGCAGAAAAATGAGGTTGGTGGGAAGTTAATTTTCTCTATGCTCTGTGAAGCATAGACAAAATTTTAATGATTTAATCATTATGGTTATCCCTTTTGCAATTGACCCGCGTTATTTCTGTAGAAACACTGGCACATTTAAAAGTCCCTGTTACCCGATAAAGCTCGCCAGGTATGCAGCTTTTAATGTAAGAATAACCGTATACAATTAAGCTATTAACCTGCTTGATAGGGGAAAAATCCATAGTTTTTATGTTTTCATTATTTACACATAGGATCCAAAGGAATGTTTCTGTCCAGTCCACACCACGATAAAAAGAGGGCTATAAAATAAAGAAAAATGCTGTAATTAGGAAGTAAGCTCTCAGAACAAAACAGCAGGTTCCCAATGTTCACAATGATATTTTAGCAACTCAGTAATCTTTTGTTCCTTTCCAGTGTAGGAGACATTCATGAGGTGTTATACCTCTGCACAAAGAGCTTATTATGCATAATCAGCATTTTCACAAAAAGTAGTTTAAAGGAATTGATTCTGATACATATTTTTAACTGTTCTTTTCTGTTCTCAAAATTTTCTTGTTATTTCTGTTTGTCCAGCCTGCCAAGGAAGAAGAACACAGAAGAAGAGAGAAGTCACGTCATTGAGATGGGAGAGTGAGAAAATAAACAGCAGCACAACTGAAAACTAAAGGGAAGTAGGTAGGTAGGGCAGAAATCAAAGCATATTGTAAATGTATAGTGACTAAGATATTTAAATTACCTAAAAAAAAAAAAAAGTAAAGGAAAACATAATCAAATTATTTTGCACTAGAATTTCAACTGAAGACTGAAAGACAAGTGTCTAGTAGTACTTTAACACTTCCCAAATTACCAAAGTTCAATTGTGCTATTTCTGACTTTTAATTCTGTGGCTATAATGCTGATTTTCTGGCTTACATCATGTGTACATGTGTGTATGTGTGTGTATACGTGTGTATAGCTATATAAATACCTGAAGAATCATAGAATAGTTTAGGTTGGAAAAGACGTTTAAGATCAAGTTCAACTGTTAACCTAGCAGGCCAAGTCCACCCCTAAACACCAGGGCTGTGCTCCACTTACCCATCTGAGGCATCTGCCTTTGGACAAGGTGATCCGTATCCCAGAAGTGCCTTTTTATTCAGTGGCTATAAAAAATAGCAAATTAGTAGTTCTGATGTTGATGACTACTCTGTAGGTACAAAGATTAGTTGAAATAAATTCTACCCTTACCTCCTTCATGGATCCAACCCAAAGTGGCTCTGGAGAAGGCCTGGGGTCTATCATGTATTATGTATTAAACTCCTAATCTAGTGATATAAAAGAGGCAACTTGACAGACACGAATCCTGATCTAATTATGGTTCTCAGCCTTAAAAAAGGATTATTTTTTAATGAGTCCTGTAACTCAAAGCACATATATATTTAGACAATTTATCAAACTTCTTAAGAAGAAAATCCTGACATTAGTTATGGTAGTTCCACCGGTACTCCGTATGTTTTCTTCCTGCAAAAGAAGCAGGATGGTGATGAGGAAGCAGATGACCTAAAATTAAGTAGGTTATTAAGAAGTAGTGAAGAATAAGGGACTTGAAGAGGGACATAATACATTAGTCAAACGGAAAGTCCTTTGCTGACAAACCTATTGTGTGTAACATGTGTTGGATAGAGTAATTTGAAACACTTAATGCCTTACAAGATTCAAGATAAATTTTACTGAGTTGGCAGAAGGGTGAGAGTATTATTATAGACAATTGATTCCGAAGTAATAAAAATACAAATAAAATATTGGACTAAGAATTATATGTAAAATAAAATATAAAATATCATTTAAGTCAAAGGCACTTTCTCCTCCAGAATATTGCTTTTCTTTCATGCCATGTTGGTCAGAATTGCCATCTTTTACAAATTTTGTCATGGGTTTGTCTTCTTTTGGGGAGTGTTTTGGTTTAGATGTGTTCTTGAAGTCACAGTTTTGGGTAATGTTTCTACATTTCCTTTAAGAAAGAAAGAAAGATAATTCTGTCAATTTGTTCCGTAAACAGTAGCTTTGGTGGAATGTGGCTTCCTGAAGATTAGTGTCCTGCACTTTTTTCTTTCCTGCATTTCAGTGACCATCCTTGTCTACATATGCCCTCATCTGTTTGATTCTCTTATCCATCTGGTGGGCAAGTAGCAGAATGCACAACAACTACTCTGCAGCAATGTGTTTGCTGATTGGATGGCAAGAGTGTATTTGCTGTCCAGCCAGCTATTTATGATGGGTATAGACACTACTGTTTAGGTTCCTTTTTCTGGGAAAGGACCCTAAGTGTAAAATGGCAGGTGCAAAATTGATGCAATTGGATTTTATGTCTGAAATATATTTTTACTTTTACTTTCGCAGAACACTCTGAGCCGTAGAGATGAACCTGTTGTCCCGAAGTCATGTTGGGAAAAGATCTTAACTTTTTATTTATCCAGCCAGACCACATTTTTTTTACTGATGTAGAATTAGGATTAAAAGTCAAGTGCTGGCTAGAGAATAACTGGACAAAATTGTATTTTTGTACCATAAATTAAGTTACAGACTGCAGGTTGAGAGAGGCTGGGAGCTCTTGGGTTAAGACTTGGATTTGAATCCAATAGAATATGTTAGGTGTTGCGTAAGTATGGTGATGTTGTAGAGAGTGGATATATTACATTTTCCCCATTTTCCACAAGAAATATTGAAGACATGAACTTGCCTTACAGGACTATGACTAAGTAAATCTTCCCTAATCAGCAGTGTGCAAGGAGCAAAAATGGTAACTCAGCTTCTCACCCAGCCTCAGGAAGATGCTTCTATCTCAATCTCTCAGAAAATAACAGAGGAGGCATGCAGCTAGTGGCTGTGTCTAGAAAACAGTACATTTGTGGTTTTGATACAATCTGCAGTCATGGTTGTTCTGTGGTACAACCATTGGACCTCTTTCTGGTGCTCCTTCTTGTTGATGGTGGCATGGAAGTCTCCATGTCTGAAAGACTCCCGGTTCTTCAGGTTACACATGCCAGTTGGTAGGTGAACTGAGTGTAAATTCAGAGACTAGTTTGTTAACCCAGAGATGCTTCCCTGAGAGAGCAAACCTAGACAAACAGTGGGTCATGACTGAGTCCTAGGATGTGATAAAATATCAGGTAAACAGATTTTCCTCTTCTTAGTTGTCCTTAGCACAGCCTTTGCCTGCATTCCCTAATACAGACTCACTTTTCCCCAACTTGACAGTTCTGGCACTTTCCTTTAGTGCCATAATCCCCCGAACATCAGCTATTTGGGATCCTTGAGCCAAAGAGCTTCCCTTGGTCACATCCAGTCATGTTGACCTCCTATTCCAATATAGACTTTGCTTTCAAAACTGTGGAGACCAAGTCTGCATGCCTGCCTTGCAGAGGGAGCAATGTCTGTGGTTTCTCTGTGGACTTCGCCTTGCACATCTACCTCGTCTTTGTTTTAGGCCTTTCCTATTCTGTGGCCTAACTACAACCAAGCCATGGAGGTGGGAACTTGGCATACAAAATTCTAGAAACTCTGTGAAGGAGCCTTTGCTTTTTGTATGTATTTACAAGACATAGGCATAATTCTATTTGAGCATGGTTAGGATTATATATTTCACTGAACAAATCCAATCCTTAAAAGAATTTCCAGGTTCAGTTTAATCAGGTAACTTTTGACAGCTGAACCCATTGAATCTGGAAATAAAATTTCTAGTGTGTTTTGTGCAGAAAATAGGAAGTCCTTTTGTGATGTGAGATGCTACTGAAGCCTTGTATGAAAGGGTTAATTTATAAAAAGGCACTGGCTCTTAGTAGTTGCTAGGTAACATTGACCTTTTCCCAAAGGCTATACTCCACCAAGGAGGGTGTTTCCGCAAAGGTAATGATTCTGTCTGGGGTTTACTCAATGAGTTGGTGGTAACGTGTGCTGCAGGGAAGTTGAGAGGATGTAGTTTTGGAACTGTCATTTTTCACCCATCGTGCTCTTCCATTCATATTTCTCTCTCTTCTCTAAAATTAAAATTAAAAAAAAATTAAAAAAACAACAACAAACCACAGTGTCTCTAATTTGCCTGTGAAACTACATCACTATAGTTGCAACAACTGTCTGTCCTCCCCTGCAGACTGGGCACTAGAAAAGTGAATGACCTTTTGTGCCTGTGACTATAAGAAGTCCCAAATTCTAGTTGTGAAGGCTTCTCTTCAGAGTATTAAAAAAAAATAAAAAATAAAAAGGAAGTACGCCTATTTTCAAGGTGATTATTGAAACCTCTTTACTTTAGAATGAGTAAGAACTTCGTACAGTAGTGGATTTTAAAAGTAAGGGGTTTTTTTTAATCTTCTGTATTAGGATCACTACATAGAGTTATTTCTTTCTACTTGTGTGTTTTCCTATATTTTTAAGAGAAAATGAAAAAATGCTTGAAAATATGTATATTTTCCAGTTGCACACCCAAATGTGCAAGTTGATGAGGCAAACCTAATGACAAGCAGAGTATTTAGCTCTGTGCTTTTTTTTTTTTTTTTTTT
>VWYH01002916.1:968661-983863 GCA_013399365.1 Pampusana beccarii | reverse complement strand
TAATAAACATTTTTATACGGAAAAAGGTGCATAGACTTCATCCGTATGGGCCAGGGTAACTTACATGACAACTTGTTAAATCGATTTTGTGCTTCTTTTAGATCTGCTATTCAATTTTTTAAAGAGCAGATACCATGGCAACCCCCTCTCTCATATGGAACGTATGCTGCTTTAGAGATAAAGAGCAAGTACATGCAAAGATGGAACAGGATGACATGTAAACTTTTTTTTTTTCTAATATTTGCACTTCTTTGGATGAAAAAATATGCTACAGAGACATCTTTTCTCTCAGTTGCAAGATATCTTATTAAGCAATCACATTTTCTACAATGCAATTAATTAATCTTTAGCTCATTTCATAAAGAATATAGAGGGAAATTGCACCCTTTGCTTTTCTGATGTGTATGTGCATGTATGTGTATATGTGCATATGTATATAGCCAAAGAATTACTCACATCTCTACATTTGTTTTAGTGTGTAACAACTCCTTAAACACTCACAGTAACATCTCCATGTTTACTGATTTTCTTACCATTTCTTAATTGTAAGAAGGTAAAACAGTTTTTTGGTTTTTATCTGATTTTATGAATGAGCTGCATAGCTGCCAGGACTAATTATTTTTAAAAGAAAAAAACACAACAGAAGTATCAGTTCTGAGAAAAACGTAGAAGTACCTATATTTACTTGGCTACCTTGGCAGTTATTTAAATTGTCTGGATCAGAATTTTCAAAAGCAGAATAGCACATTGGATTCCTCAATTAGCAATTAGTTTTCTAAATAATTGACCTCAGCAAAGTCTGCTGAGGCACAGTATTTTTGAAAATCCGGTCTCTTCTTTGAATTGCTTTAGAAAGAGTTGAATTTAGGTTGTGAGGTATTGTTTATATCCAAAAGAAGACAATTGATCAAGGAAACTGCCATTTCTTATCATCAAAACCCAGTTTCCTCCTGTGTTCCATACCTGGGTTAGAGATAGGATATACTTGATATTTCAGCACCTTTCTGCTCTTTTTTTTTTTTATATTCAAGCCTGGTTCTGTGATTAAAGAAAGACCTGAAATAGTAGTAATGTGTCTCCCAAGCTGCGCACTCATTCCAGGTTCCTGAATGACTTAAAGAAAGGAACTGAAACATTTCTTTCAGGATTTTAAAGCACGCTACTTAATCGAAACCCTTGCTGTTCTGAGCCTCAGTTTTGTTACTCTCACCCATAAAAGCACAAGAAATTACTCTCTTAAGTGACCTTGTTGATTATACAGGTGACTTTCACATGCTTGGAGCACTGGAGGAAGGCAGGGTGTAGGGTTCATTGTACCTTTCCCAGCTTAAACATCATTAGTACTGGCTTTTGAGTATATTTTAATATGTCATTATTGAAATCAAGCAAATACCCATGCATCTTCCATCTCATATTTAAAGACTTGGTTTTGTGGGATTTTTGACACGTGCGTTGCTGTTTGGCTGTTGCTGCCCATTTCCCTCTGCCTCTTTTCTGGTCACTGTTTTCACTTGCTGGCATTAAGTTTTGCCTGCTGATGTTTCTTTTTGCAAGCTTTAAAAAATTTGAAAGTATAGTTTGTTTTTGATAACCTTGCAAAAGTCCAAAACTGGTATATCAAATTTGCTTGTGGCTGCAAATCTCACAGGAAAAGACTCTCATAACAGACTGACTACAAATAATAGATGGAAATATAGGCTTTTCTTTCTTTTTCTTCACACCTTTCTGCTGGCAGTGTCTGCACCAACTCTCATTAAAAACAGGAATTGAATTGATGATATTAGGATGTATACCAGACATCCAGGCATCACAGGAATTCAAAATGGAAAGTCCAAAAATAATGAAAATTACTATTAAAAAAGGAATTATGCCTCTTTGTATCATAAATAAATCTCTGTTCGTGTTTAGGGGGATTGGATACTGGAGTTCATGTTCACAATGGTTTTCTTTTGTTGAAATCAATTTGCCTGTACCAACCACTTATGCTTTAACAAGAAAGTAATGTGATGGTGAGAAAAAGCATGGCATATTGGGATGTTCCTCTGAGTGCTATTCCCTGAGGCAGCTGCTGGAGAATATTGAAGGGAGGCTAAATCAACATTGCCTAATTTTAATTTTTTTTTTTTTTTTTTTTCCCAGAGACCAAATGTGTAACCTCTGTGATGCAAATTATATTTAAGCACCTTTGGGGACTGAATATGGATTGGTGCTTTGGTGAGGCAGGGTCTCTCTACATAGCCACAGAACAGTTTGTCTCTGTGTTACAAGGCCAACTGTGACACACGTTATTTGTATATTAATAAAGCAATGAATCTGTTTTATAATTCTTAATGACACATCTGAGTTAACTTATTCTTCATTCACTTTAGTTTTTATGAAATGTTTACTTTCAGAGTGAGTGGCAGCATTGAAAACCGATATCGCTGAAAAGTGTATTACCCAACTTGGTCTAATAAATGCATATTGAAGGGTTAACTTCAGTCAAAATACATTAAAATGCACTCCAAATAAACACATTGATAAATGTAGAAAGTGCGCCTTATAGCTTCCCAGCTCTGGGTTCATCACTGACGAGAAATATTAAGAAGTATGTTTTACAAATGCTTTCAAATGATACCTTCAGGACAATAAACGAACTACAAAATTCTGAACGTCTCGAAGGTCTATTTGTTAGGTATCAGCAATTATTATAATATGAGTGAATTTTGTAATATAGCTATTAGGAGTGCTAAATAGACTGTAAATGGTATGGGAAATGCACTTCTATTTATATATTTTAGAAAATATTCAGGAAATAACACTAAAATTAAGGTGTATATATATATATATATAGATTGTAGATACATTTCTATTCTACTTTAAAAAAACCCAGCTTTTTACTGCCTTTAATTTTTACTTGTGGAAAATAGTCTTTTAACAGGTATTGCATATATTTTAAAATGTTAGGGTAAAAGAATTTTCCTAAATTGAGTTTCTCATTATTTTCCTTAATGGTCATTTCCGTGACAATATTTTATTAATTGTAGCTGCTTGTAAAGTAAATTCTTTTATTTGTGTTCAAAGAATTTATGTGTTAAAAAAATACTTTCTCAAATAACATCTTTGTTCCCTCCTCATAAAGAAATCCCAGATAATAAACTAAATAAGCTCCCAGCTCCAGATTTGAGACAAACAATTCAAAGCCTCGGTTGTGAGTGAAAAACATTTCAGCAAATTGTCTGTTGGGCTTGGCTTATTTTCATTTTGGTACTACTAATAAACCTCATATGATTTTACTTTATTTTGAGGAAAGACCAAGAATAAAACCAGAAAACAAACTAACAACAACAACAAAAACCCCAACCAACAAACCAAAAAACCACCACCACCACTAACGAAACAACAGAAAAACCAAACCAAACAACCCACCACCACAACAAAAAATACTGTAATACTGTTGAAGAAGTTTTGCATTAAGGGGTACACATTACCTAAACTACAATTTTTCCCTTTATATTACTAAGGCTTCTGGGGGATAAACAAAAAAATGAACAGCACTTAGCATAAAAGACAGACTTTCTCCTTAAATAATTACCAAATAAAGTAAATTTTGTCAGCATTTACCAAATGAAAGGTTCTTATAACTCTTTTTGCCTCTGTCTCCTGTTATATTTTTGTAAAATGTAATTCTCAGTGATATCAATTACAGGATATCCTTAACACATTCTATTTGAATACAGTTTCAGTCTAGTAAATGTAAAATATGTTAACTGAAAACGGGAAATGTTTAATTATACAACATACTGTATTTTTAATAGCAGTAAAAAAATAGCAATTTGAAATATTTATTTTTCAAAGATAAGCATTATCTTAAAATAAAAACTTGAATAAGCCTCTGATTTAGGAAATAATAATGAAAAACCTTTCAAAAATTGTACAAGTTCCCATTAACTGTCATTTAAATGTTGTCAATCAAATCTGTTTGCATCTGGTACTGGTGCCATGTGAAATTTATTTATTTAAACTTTCAGTCACACATGGAAAGTTTTGCAGATGGTGTCTCTTCTCATTTTTTTGTTATCCAGTTTGCCCCCCAAACTCCAGCTCTTACTCTCTCGACCCCACAATTTGATTCCTCCTTCTTCTAAAAAAATAGATCTAATCAGTAGCATGTTAAACAAGAGGAGATCTTTTATGTATTCTGTGTTAGGACAAGGAAAGCATAGCTGTAGATCACTAGAATAAACAACTCAGGCTGATTCAATTACAATGCCTGGGCCAGGCTTTTATCTGCTGGTGACATCATTTCAATCAAAATGTAAAATAATACAATCCAATAGATGCAAGAGGGAGAGATAGGACACAGACTGCTGCACTTAGTCATTTAATAAAAAAAAGTGGAAGAAAGCTCTTTCTGACAGGCTGCTAAGACTTCCATTTCCAAAACTCTATTACCTTGTATAATAGTATTCAAAAGAATTGAATGCAGGAAATTGTCTATTACTTTTTATTAGTAGAAGCTGTTAGGTAAGATACAGCCTACTGCACTGTTTTTTCTTTGTTCCTTTAATTAACAAAAGCATGAAATCCTTCTATTGGCAAGCACTTGTTCCAAAGCTTCTGTTGCTTTCTTTTTTTACTGAAAAGGTGGGTTTTTTCCTTTCTTTTCTCTGAATGTCTTTTTCTTTTTTTTTTTTTTTAATAGTAAAAAAGTAATTTTTTTTTCAAGTCACTGTAATCTAAAGTCTATCAGTCACCTTAATGGGCTAGGAGAGGGTGGAATGCAGATGCATTTCCACAGTTACAGATCATCTTTTGTAAGAAAGTTTCACGTTTGAGGAGTGACGAAGAGTCAGATGGCAACCATGTATAGTCTAGTGTCAGTCTTCTTACCATTTCACTTGCCAGCTGGAATTTGCTTTTGTTATTTAATTTATTATGAGAGAAAAAATATAAATTGATCACATAGATAGATATAGATAGATGCACGGTCCAGAGGAACGTATTCTTTCTTCAGGTCATATCCGTGCTTCTATGGGATTGCCTGGGACAGCATAGGACAGGACTTCGTAAATATCATCTATCTGGCCATCCTACGCAGTTCTCTTAAATTTTACTGGGGGTAAAACTAGTAGACCCAATTTCAATGAGGTGTAGTTTCACTGACTTATACATTCATAGATACAACATACCAGAAAGCTGATAAAAATGGTAGTACACTAATGTACCTTTGGAGATAATATATTTCATTGATTTTAATGATTAGTTACATATATAATTCAAGTTCATTGCTATTGGGTTCATAAAGGTCTTAGTAACTTGGTTTAATAATCACTTTTGTGGCTAAATTGTAATATTGTGTAATGAACATGATCTCGCCAAGGGCAAACAGTGAGTGGTCACCAAAGCACTCTTCCTGCTACACTTGCCATTTTAGGGTCTATTATGAGGACATAGATTGAGTCAAATGGCTAACCGCAGGTGTTGTCCAAAGAGATGTAACTCCTTAAATGAATTTTATAAACATTTTCTTTACTAATGCAGTGATTTATTCTTCTTCTCTTGCATTTACCAGTAGCAAATAGACGTGAAGAGATCTGACATCTTTGGTAGTCTTGAGAAATGTTTGTTTTATGTCTTCTCTTGCGAAGGAAGTGATTTCTACCATTCCAGATGGCATTATTATTCCAAGTGTATGATGATTTCTGAATATGATACATATGAGGACGAAGTAATAAACTTCTATGTTGGGAATGAATGAGCAATGACAGTAATCACTGAATAATTGTAATCCCCTGTTTCACAACCATCAGGTGTGTTTTATAGTTTTGCAAGTTCATATTTGAAATATGCTATCTTTTTTAGGTTTGTTAGACATACAGCACCTGAACAAACACAGATCCTTGTAATCTGGGTGCCTGAGCCAAAGTTGCGTATCAAGTTATTCAGCCCATCTTTGCCTTCCTGACAGCGGCCCCAGCTCCCCAGGTAGGATGGAAGGTGGGCAAAGCCTTACCAATATTCCAGAGGTAAAGGTCTTTTCTAGGAAGGTGAGAGCTATGGATTTCGACTCCTACAGGTTGCAGAAGTATCTAGTACTTTGATCCCTTAACTTTTAACTGAGTGAGCTGTCTGGTAGGCTCTCACTTGAAAAAAAGGATATTTTACTATGTCTATGACTGTGTTTTTTAGCACTGGGCTGACCTGAATTAGTCCTTGCCAGGTATATTAGGAAAGGTCTATATGTACACGATAGAACAGTTACATGGGTCTTCAACCATCTCTTAGTCCCATCACATATTAAGATGTGTGTTAGCTTAGAGAAGGGTAATGCATTTGCATGACTGCCTCAGGGCTTAGGAAATTCTGTCCTCCAAAATGGAGATATGAGTTTATTGTAGGCACCCCTGGACATAGTGCTGGAGAACAGACATTTGTCAAAGATTCACTGAGTCCTCATCTCACTTTAGGTGGAATTCATACGATCTGTATCTTAAAGCACAGTTTTAACCTGAAAAATGCACGTATGTCAAATTCCACAAGTCAAAACTAGACCTTTTCCTAGAATATCTGCCATATTCAACCACAAATGGCTTTTCTGACCTTGCATAGACATGAAAATGCTCAGTGTGAGAACTCCATAGCTATCTGGGCTCCTTACTTAAACATATGTAGTTAAACACTTTAAAGTCATCTTTCTCCATAGGAAAATAAAAGGGTAGCAAATGGCAGAATTTAACTGAAACCCACTTTTGTGAATGCTGAGGATATAGTTCCCTCTGGATGTCTCTTATGCCATTAGGGTTGAGCAATGCAGTCTTTTTGGAAATGTGTCTTTAGTGGGCATCTGTGAATATTCAGTTTATAATGAAAAATGTGTTTTTCCAGAATTTCTAAAAACCCCAATACATTAGGCATATGAGTTTAGAAAAAGAAATGAGGTTGTACTGGTTGGTCCTGATGCTACAGATAGTCTGGTAGAACCTAGGTTACCTTCTTTGCTCGAAACTCCTCTCTGTTCTGCTGTGCTACTGTGCTTTCCACTGCACAAGTCTCTGCCCAGCGCTAAGAATTTTAGCTCAATTTTCCAGTCCCACTTGGTATACCACTTCGTCCCTGGGGTAAGCTCTTGGTTTACTGCTTTTAGCCTGATGTTTTTGTTCTGCAATTTCTCGACTCCCCAAGCTCTGTTCCATTTGAATTACAGCAATATTCTTTCCTGAAATCAGAAGGTTAGAGGGTCATGTCCTCATTGGAAATTGTTTCAAGGTCTCACCAGAAATGACTGAGTTTTTGTTTAATAGGGGTTACTTTTCTATGCCTAGTTATCAGTATGTTTTGAAAACACTTGAAGTAGTTCATATAACTTTAAAAGACTAAACATATCCTAAGAAACCATATTTTTATCTAAGAAAACTTTTATTTTGTATTCTAGATCCTAATAGGTCTGAAGCATTTCCATAGTTCTGATTAAATGCATCTGATGGAACAAAATATACAGAAATTTGGATGATTAACTGTTAGCTTTGTATCTTTGTACATTTAAAAAAAAAAAAAAAGTTATATTTTCGTTATAACAGAAGACGGTGACAAAATAGCAAAACCCTGACCTTTACTAAAGGCAAGCTGGTATGCCAGTATCTTTCTGTGCAGGATGATGTGCAATCTTTTAGTTGTACTAGAATGTACAAAATCATCAGCCTTTCCTCAAAATTTGACTTTTGGAAATTGCTGTGAAAAGTGTTGGTCTTATGTAAGCAAGGAGCAGGCAAGAGTGGGATTTGGAGTTTTTATATAGCTTTTACACTGCACATTTACTCTGCATACAAGCTAGGGTAGATTATATTATGTTTTTGGAGGTTGTGTGATTCCAGTTGTTGGCCTTCCATTTCACCATTATCTTAACCTAAGTTATGCTTTGTTGCACATGCATGTTTGGTAGGCAGGCTGTGTGGTCAGAAAGATTTATCAGAGAAAGCTTATACAGGAACGTAATTAATTCTGTGAGCATCTTGTGACATGCTGTTCCTGCTATATGAAGTATACATATTAGACCTATACATGAAAGTTCCTATTGATTTGCTGTTTAATGAGGACACTGATGTTTACCTAAAACTTTGTGCTGTCCATACATGAATGGACTTATGCACTAAAGAGAGTCTTAGAATGAATTTAAGCCTGTGGATCCAAACCTGAGATTGTAGACTGTGGCTCATCTGCTGCATGTTGGCTCCCCAGCATCTTGGCTTCTTTTATTGTTCCAGGATTGTCCCAGGCTTGATCAGTCAGAGCAGCTGAAACCATATGAAAGCAAGAAAGCAGGCGTTCCATTGAAATCTAAGTCCTTTAAAAATCTGAGTTCAGGAAATGTTTGGAGACTGTACTGGATAGTGACTGCTGGGATGGGGATCTTCTGAAACCAAAGAGGCAGCTAATAACTTCCTTGGCAATTTGTCTGGAGAAGTGCATAGTTAGCAAAGCAGTTTCTGAACATGCTCAAGCCATCAGAAGGTCAGGCTGAAAGGCTTTTGCTGCTGACAAGGCTGTTGCTAGAAGCAGGCAAAACAAGCACTTGTCTAGGGCAGAAACGTGACTGTAACTGGGTTTGCTGCTGTTGCAGCTGTTGCAGAAAATACCTGTGGGGCAGCCTCTGCTTCCAGAGGTGATCCAGACCCAGTTGGGGCTGCTATGTCTCGCATCAGTGCAGATGGGAGAGGATCTGTGAGTTCTCCGCTGCTCCTCAGCCTTGGCACCACTCTTCCTTACTCGTGGCAAGAGCTCCCTGCTGCCACGGTGGTGTTCAGAAGGCAAAATTCGGTTTTATTGGCATTGCTGAGAAGTCTGAGCCAGCTCTGACTGCCTAGAAGACTTCAAATCAGTATCTCCTACAGTGCTGTCTGCTGAAGGGCTGAGCTGGAATCGCTTTTCTCCCTTCCTATTAAAACTGCTCTGCTGTGCGTAGAGTAGTTTGAGAGAGAGAAATTTTGCAGCCTAGTGGTTAGAGTCTTCACCTGGGAGTGAAAGCTGGGGGATCCATTTGTTGTGTAAAGGACTGTTTATTAAGTGGCCAAAGGAAGGAAACAAGCAAAAAACACACAAAAACACCCACAAAAAAACAAAACCCAAACAAAAACAAAAAAAAAAAAAGAAGGGAAGAGGTGATAAAATGAAAGAAATAATAACAAACAGTAAAAAAGCTCACAGCGGAAGGAGAGTTTGATTCAGCAAATTCTGTCGAATTGGTTACTTTTTCATAATTTACTATGAAAGGGAGGCTTTAAAGAGATTTTGACTGTGAATACAGTCTCTTCCTGTTTTCCACTAGCATCATAAATTTCTTATAAAGACAACTGGTCTTAAATATGCATTCTTTCTTCCCTAAGCTGTTCCAGATGGGAAATGGCAGAGTTTAGAGAAGAGCTGGATCGATAAGCTTTCTAAATAGAAAAATACCTAGACAGAAAACCACTTTTTGTGAGTTTTCCTCTGAGTCACTGAAATTGGCCAGCTTTAGAATGTGGTCTTGGGTTCTGGGCTTTAGTGGGAGGCTCAGATAAAACATCATTTTGTCTGTGAGGCATTGTTAGCATGGGGAAAAAAAACCCCAAACATTGCCATAGCAGTGGAAGTGTCCGGTATTGTTGTGCTTGCATTGATATAGGCACATTTGAAATGTACCTATCCGTATTTAAAAAATAACTTTATTATGACATATTAATTTCCCGTATGTTGAGATTATTTACTTTAAACAGCATCAAAGTAAATAATTGAATTTTTAAAATCAATTGTAACATGTATAAAACCTATATTAAGGTAACTTTGACTTGGTAAGACTGATGCCAGCATGATCAATAATGGCATGACTAAAGAAGGATGTCTATCTTGCCGTTCCACATCTGGAGAGATCTGCAAGCACCACAAAATAAACTGCATTCTGCTTTATCTGCTGGTGCTGTTAAAGGGAACTGAAACCCTGCATAAAACTGGATCTGTCCCTTGGCAGTGATCCCAGCTAAGTAGGCGTGTCATTTATCAATATGCCAATAACACAGTTTCTGTGATCTTTTTTTCTCACAGAATTTTGTATTGATAAAAGACTTCTTCATCCAATAATCTTGCTTAATATTATATCAGAATAAAACTGCTTTATTCTCCACTTCTTGCCCTTTACAGCTGGGAATACTAGAACAGATCAGTGAAGAACTAACAGTTTTTCTTGACTGAGTTAAACTTGTTTGTTAAAGGATAAGCTACTAAGTATAAATTATATAGGCTGAAAGCAAAATGTAGTTTCTGTTTTGTATGGGCTGTTATGTGATGTCTTAGGTGAAGAAAGTCCTCAGCTGTAACTTCTGGTTCACAGCTGGACTCAAACTTCATTAAAAGTAAATGTGAGATCTTTGTTTCAGCTTTGACCAGCAGATGGGTCCGAGTTTAAAAAGGTAATTTAAGCCAGTTTAGACACCATATTCTTCCATAGTTTCACCATAGACTATATTCTATTGCTTATTATAATCAAATATAAATATGAATATTCTGGGACCTGATTCAGACCTACAGGTTTGGGGTTTTTTTCCATCTCTTTTTCTTGGTGAAGAGACTAAAGGCATGCTGCTTTTTTCATTCCACTTCTTCACTGAAGCTGCTTAAGAAAATGAGATACAACAAATCCATTTAGGATTATGTTGAAAAAGCATCTCTGCTTTTAATAGTAACCAGATTTTTACTTCCAATTTTTGCTGGCAAATCTCTGAAAGTTTAAGCTTGCAACTTATCTGGATCACTTAAATCTACAACACCGGCTTTGCAGTCTTGCAAGAACATCTGTTTTGATTTCTAGTGCTATCTTTTTTAGTCCTAGAACACCTTTTTCAGTGCTTTAGGAGATTTTTTCAGAATCTTAAAGGGCCTTAGTCTTAACTCCAAAACTAAATGAAAGTCAGGAGGAAGTAACTCCTGTGTAACGTTTCTTGTGTTAGTATTTTCACTGAATATGTTAAGTGTAAATTGACAAGGAAACAGCTGGATGTCCATGTCACAGTTACTTTTCTATGACTTCAGTGAAACCTGGAAATACAGTAATATCATGCACTACACCTCTTATTGTGCAGTTATTGGAGTGTGATTTGTACATATATGACTTTATGTTATAAAGTATTAATTAAATGATTAATTAATGAATATTAATGTATTTGTTAGCATCCGGTTGATTTTCTTCGATGGTAAATGGAACTATCTGGTAGCAGGAGCATTGGTCTGAATCTAAATTTTTAAAAATTATTTTATCATTTTCAAAATGAAATACCTGAAAAAAGCTGATGTATTACAATCAGATGGTGACTGTAAGGTAGAAAAAAGACTAGTTAGACGTCTGTTCCTTAAGCCAAGTCATCTTTTGAAACACAAATGTTAATAATGGTATTTGTACATCTGCACAATGGAAACCAAGACAAGTAAGAATTTACTCTGGACATCACTAAAAATGAGAACGAGTGTTCCAATAGGAAAAATAACTCACTATCTGCTGTTTTGTGTTCTAAAATCTTCTTAGCTTAGCAGAAAAAAAAAAAAAAAGAAAAAAAGAATAAGAAAATAAAAATTATTACCTTGTGCTCAATATCAGTTCCAAATAAACATTCCTTAAACATGTTATTTTATACTACAGTTATTTTATATACATTAAATTATTCCATGTATGTACACATCTTCACTCTACTGGCTAAACCTTCACCCACTGATACACATCTCTTGTATATTAATACAGGTACCATGTTATTGTTGATATTATTGTATCCCAACCCTCTATCGAATTATCTACCAAAATAAATCCATCACTTCTTCTATACATTCCAACCTAAAAAATAATTATGTCTTTATTCCATAGTTGATACCAGCTTGATGTGTAGTGTCCTAAAAACTCAAAGCTACTAACAAGCAAAAAGTTAGTTAGGTTATGCATTGTTTCACTTTTACATTTATTAACAAAGCTTCTAGCTAAGTAGACCTTTGAGTGGCCTTTGTTGCACTGTTAGACACTGTGATCATATTATTATTACTTTTAATACAACTCACACAAAAAATAAGTGCTTCGTTTCATTTTCAGTTGCTTTGGTTTCTTCTAAATGTTGGTGGGGTTTTTTTTGTCTTGTTTGTTTGTTTTTCTCCTTTTTTTTTCCAGGGTAGGTTAATTTTTAAACAAAAATACCACTTTGAAAACAGGAATAAATCCTGCCCCCCACCCCAAGCATAGAAACAAATCTTTTTGGCACACAGAAATTAATACACTAGAAATGTTTGCATTAAATAAAATTACATTTTTAAAAAATCTCCTTTTCCTCTTTTTTAACTGTATTTGCCAAATTTTCCTAGAGCTTGTAAACAGCTTTATTCTTAAGAATTCTTTTCTATGGAAAAATATATGTCTATATTTTTAATATTTTCACAGCTCTAATTCCAAGAATCCATGGGAAATATAATTTTTTTTTTTTTTTTTAGTTAATATCAGGTGCTACAAATGGTATTGGGAGTTAATGATTATGTAAATTACTATGATGAATATAAACCCTTCTTTAATGTAAAGCATTCATGTAGCAATCTGATAGTTTTTGAATATAAGCTGTTATTACCTACTGATATCATTGAAACAATAGTCATTATTTATGACATCATGTATTTGTTGTTTTCTACTCATACTGCACGTAGGTTTCTTCATTTAAGTCACAAGATATCATTGTTCACTTTCCACCTTGCAGTCGGGAAAAAACCCAAAAAAGGTTAAAGAAATGCAGGTAAAGAATATTTTTTTTTTATTTGAATCTATGAAATTTTCAGCACGTACATGAAAAGTTGTTGAACTCATGAATGATTACAAAAAACCCAACTCTCCATGAAGTGCCTGAATTCGGTATTTTTAATATTCCAATATTTTCTAAACAGTCCTTGTGTTCGTTTACCAGCTCATGATAGTTGTATGGACATTGTAACGCACCTTAAGAATCTTTGTTAATATTGGGCAGAAAAAAAAAGTGTTAAAATATTATTTATGTAAATCAATGCCCACTTCATAATTCTGTTCACTTTCATTAGCTTTTAATTGTGTATTGCTGCTCGTGTGTTACAATCTTTCATATTACGTCTCTTTTATTGAGGTTTGTGTTTATTTATATGACTAACTGCAAAGGTGGATGGGTAAAATGAAAAAGAAAGGTGGGATCATGTTTTCCTCTCTGTCTCTCTCTCTTTCTCTCTCTCTTACTCTCCCCCTCTTTTCTAAACAAGCTAAGAGTTTTTATAATTCATCACCTGGCTGACAGATGAGTTCTGCTGGAGAATATTAGAAAATGTCTCAAATCTCATATATATGCTAATGGTATGCTGAGACTGGTTGGTGGTATGCCGGAGTTTTTAATCTGTCTCGACCAGTGTGGAAAGTGGAGGAGACAAGTCATTGCACTCGACAATTTATGATCAAACAACTGAATTGTAAAGGAAGAAGGACATGCAGAAAAGGAGAGTAATTTTCTGATTTAACAGCGTTGTTACTACAAATAAAGAAATCTTGATTTTGACTGCACTCGACATTAAATGAGTTTCCTGTGCCCTGCTCTGAATTTTTCATTTTCAGATTTGTATAAAGCACCCTGCTTAGATACAAGTGACAGATAAGGAGACGATTGCATATGGAAATCAAATGTGTATAATAAAGCCATCTTCTGTTTATTAAATAAACACATGTAGATGACTTCTGTGGAGAATGCACTGATAATTCTTCATTGTGTTCTAGTTTTTTTGCAAGTCACAAAGAATCTTATTTAACAACCACGAATGACTAGATGCAAGCTTTCCTGTTTATTACCTTATAACAAATCAGGCAGTCTAATATATGGCATTTATAAACATTTTATTTTGAATCTTTAGTCCAAGTCTTAGCTGTAACAGTACAATATATTAGTGTTCATGCTATTAGAGTTCTGGAAGATGCTTCAGTGCATTAGTATTTTCTGAATATTATGTTTTTATGATAGAAATGGTAAAGAGTAGCCAGATAATACACATTATTGTAAAATGAAACTCCAGGAGAAGTGAAGTATAACATATAGCACTTTGGTCTTCAGATAAAAAATTATAACATTATGTAACAAAAACTAAGAAAATACCATGGGGTCTGCAGTTTGCTTGGCAATTATTTCTGATTCAGTGACTTAAGAGTCTTGGTTTCAGATATAAAAAATACTTGAAGTTCATCAAGGGATGTATTTCCAGTTCTATTTCTCACTCTTGACTTTTTGCAGATATGCCTTTCCTGTAAGTTATAATATACTGCAGTGTTGGGTAACATAATGAATACAGGTTGTTGTTTCCAGAAAGGTTGCAACTGAAGTGCTTGTAGGCATTTTAAGGTAAAGCAAAGGACACTTTTTTTACCTTCTGCCTCTGGAGAGTTACGTTAAAAGTTAGATTTTGGTTCACATCTTTATTTTGAGAGTAAAAAGAGGTGAAAGAGGAACCAGTAATTTCCAGACACTAATGAACTATAGTATCTCAGAGGAAGTGTACAGTCAGCAGTTCATTCTGACTGAGCTGAGAGGGCCATTATATTGTTTTAAGTCCTCCCCTGTATTTATTGATATCAGCAGCTGCATTAGAAAGGTTTTAGACTGTCAACATTTTTTTCCCAAATTATCAGCAGCATCACCCTGTGCTGTCGCTCTTGCTTAAACTCTGGTTTGATGCTTTGCTTTTGAAAAAGAAAAATAAAACAAAACAAAAACAAAACACCAAACCAACAACCCAAAAGCAAAGCATGCCCACCTCCAGACAGGCATTTATTGTTGAATGAGAGGGGAATTGTGAAATACTGGTTCAGACTTCCAAAGCACCAGGTGGCTTCTCTGCCTGGGGTAACTGTAATGTGAGCTTCGGCATAAGTGCATCAGAAAATCCACATGGATCTCTTACTATGATTGGAAGTGATGGCTGTGCGTGGAAGTGCACGACCAGTTCAAACAAGACTAGATAAGCTGTGTTGCAAAGCCATATGGCTTAGTTTAAACAGCACAAAGAGGAAGTCTTTGATCATGGCCTTTGATCATAGTTAACCCTAAATGAAGTGGTGGGCTAATGTAGGTAAAAAGGTGTCAGAATCAAAGCAACTAGAGGCTGGTAAGAGCCTAGTAAAAGAAGGATTTTGGAGAGGACTCTGGTATGCAGATGTTTTTTTGTG
>VWYH01002916.1:821359-967464 GCA_013399365.1 Pampusana beccarii | reverse complement strand
AAAAAAAAAAAAAGGTGTGAGAGCCTGAAATGCAGCTAGAAATGAGGATAGAATACAGAAATGTGTGCGAAGATGACAGACGAGATGAAAAGAAAAAGCATGCATGTAACTGGAGTTGCAGATGGGTTGATTGGCACATCCCCAGATGAAAAGGAGACCTCTAGAAATATATGAAAATTATGACAAGGCAGAGGAAAATACCAGTATGTGAAAGAAATCTGTGGAAGGAGTTTGTTCCATGGAAGGAGTTATGAGATGTAACAGCTAGAGACAGAATGTTGAGTGGCAAGAAAAAGGAGACTGAGCAAATTTTAACAATAGGGGCTAGTGGCAGAAGAAGACAAGCGGAGTAGGGAGAGGAGAGGAGAGGAGAGGAGAGGAGAGGAGAGGAGAGGAGNAGAGAAGAGAAGAGAAGAGAAGAGAAGAGAAGAGAAGAGAAGAGAAGAGAAGAGAAGAGAAGAGAAGAGAAGAGAAGAACTAGGTGGAAAAAGAAAGGAAGCAAGAGGGACAGAGTTTCACAGAAGCCTCAGGTTGCTCTGAAAGATGACTTTTTAAAGTAAGAAATATTAAGAAACTTGTCATCAGAGTGGATCTAGAAAACGGTCTGGTGCAAAGTCTGTCCAAGCAGAATGCTATGACGGGCTGGCATGAGTGAAAGCCATTCTGAAGAGCTTGAGGAATGATCCTTTTGCTGTCATTCTGTCATTTGACTGTAAGAATAAGAATCCTGCTTGAGCAGCAAAAAAAGGTTGTGATACATGGGGGAAGATGTTAAAAGATCTTTGTTGGAATTCTTCCATTTCCTAGACTCAAAGGGCAAATGTTTGCCAAGTTAATGAGTATGAGCAGGATTGGTGAAAGCACAATGCAAAGTTTGAGATGTTTGCCTACTTGAGTACCAAGCAAAGTAGCCTTCTTGGATTTTTTCTAACCTGACTGATAAGAGAATGGACAGTAAAGAAGAAGTAAATACTATGAGGATAATAGTGAAGTGGGTAGTTAAAAATAGGAGTGCTTAATTTGGATAGTGAGATTCAACTGAAAACCGCCTCAGTAATTCATAGGAACTGCACAACAAAGCAGAGGAAGTCACTCAAAGAGTCAGATGTGAAACAACATTATAAGAAAAGCAAAATGGAATAGCTGTTATCACTAGAAAAGAGATATGGAAGGAGCTTAACTATTCAGGAGCTGGTCTGATACATTTTTTCATGTAGTGGCCTTTAAAGAAGTAAGAGGAGGGAGCGTGAGTGAGCCGCAATCTGAATGGTAATTTCTTTGGAGAAGGCAATAAAGTACCTTTTGCTGTGAACATGATGGAAATCAGAAATTGAACTCCAGTGTCTTAGAATAATAAAAATCTCTATTGTCCCCGCAGTGAATGAGGTCTTTCTAAGATTTTTTTTCCCACTTCTCCAGCATAGCCTGAAGTGCAAATGTTGCTAATAATGGTAACATGCAAGTGCAAAGCAGATTTTTTCAGTAAGTAGTTGTTGAGCTAGCAAAGGACAATGTTACTTTGACTTTGGTGTCAGACAGAAGAGTGTTTAGCAAGGTAACACACTATCTCCTGCTTTCCTCCATCCTCATCTCCTCTAGTTCTTCTCACTGTTCAGCTCTTCGTTGGCACAGTCCAGGACTTCAGACTGTGCAACACCCCACTACCAACTGCGGGCAACTTTATTTTTATCCTGGTTATGGAGGAGGCGGTATTTTTAAAAAGTATTTTAGTAGCAAGGCTTGATCCACATGCTTTTGGAGAAAATTCACGGAAATTCATGGGACTTGAATATATACAACAGTATTTTATCAATAATATGCTTCTAAACCTGAATTTTTCTAGTTGAACTTTTGAAGCTACTTTACAGTTATACAGATTCATTTGGCACAAGGTGAAGTGGAAAGCAGGTACTTTTAAAACTCCCACCACAGTATTTTGGAAAATCTCTTTTGTTTTTAATTTAATGGTTCTCCAAAATGATTGTTTCAAAAATGTAGTATTGTTAAAAAAGCAAAATAGTCACAGAAATCCCCAAACAGCAAAGACACAATTCAAATATAAAAATGCAAATACAGTGGTTTTTTTTCCCCCCTTGTTCACACAACAAGAGCTATCTACACCACTGTGCTTGACTGCCCTTTTATCTGTAAAGGCTATGCCATGAATAAATAAAACTGAAAGCATGAAACAACCTACAGTTGAAATGTGCCCTTAGCAGGGCATAACAAAACTTTATTGAACATCTATGCCTATGAACAATGCCTTATTTCAATCCTACCAGCAGATGGCACTCTTAATATAAAGTAGCTTTCATGGGAAAAAATTAATTTGTTTTTTTGTTTTGTTTTGTTTATTCAATATTGGGAGATACTATCCCATGTAATGCTTCTTCATGAAAGGATGAAATGATCTGCACAAAACTTCGAATAACTGTATTTACGATTATGTGTATAAACTGATATTTCTAATACGTGCCTTTCTGAATACGTGGGAAAAATTAGAAGAAATTCAGTATGGCTGGAGAGTTAGCACTCCTGTGTGTTGGAAAATTAAGGTGAAAGAGAAGATTTCTGGGAATGTTTTGCAATTACTCTGTGTTTCTAGTCTTCAGGCATTTCCAGGCTGAATGTTGGTTACTTAACAATATTTAGCCAGTTAATCCTGGATGTTTGCAGTCTGGCATTGCATACCTTTTCCAGTTCCTATAGAAGAAAGACATTAACACACAGGTATCCTGGGTATAATGGAACAGAGGAGACTGGGGACGAAGGAGGAGGCCTTCAAATGACATTAGTCTGATCCTGCAGGAGAGGTTCAGGAATAAGGAAAGAAGCTGCCTGTGAGTGGGAGCTATGTTTCTTCCATCTCTTTTGGTGGGGCTGGGCAGTCCCTTAGAAAAGCCAGTGTGCAGTGGTGGCAAGGAGGTGCCTCACCCCGTCTGAACAGGGAAAGCAGCAGAAGCACAGCACCACTTCACCAGCAAAAAGCTGCTTTTCCTTGGATGCCTCCCAGCTCTCTGCAGAGCTGCCACCTCCAGCACTGATAGCCCCACTTGCAGCCAGTTGACAGTAGCATATGTTTACAAAGGGATTTTAGCAGTGGAAAGTGATGTATATCCAATCCGCGAACAGTAATATAAAATCCCGTGTTTTGCAAGTGAAGTGGAAGAAGAAATACAGGTTCCCATAACCCGTAAAAACTTCTGTAGCTAATAATGTGCTAGGTTACTGATGGACACAAGACACATAGCCCCTGGGGGAAAATAGAAAGCCTTCAATTTTTCCAGCCACAGCAAAGACTTCAGCTGAAGTGAAGACTCTTTTTCTGAGAATGTAAGTGGAAATAGCTTCTGCTGAGCTGGAAAGATACTCTTGATTACTTGCTGTGCTCTTAGATAATCAAGGACACAGTGGAAATACCACATAGCATGTGACTGGCTTTGATTTATCCCAGGAAACCTCTCTCAACCTCAGAATGCATTGTAAACAGCTGCTTCACAAACTTCAGACAGAAAAACCTCTTCATTTTTTCTTAGTTAATCATAAAAAAAAAGTGTATTGGATGTTGCACAACTGCATAATTTCTGGTCCTTCCATGAAGTTAGAACATGAAACAAGGATGACTGCAAATAATTTTTCTTCTTGGGTGCAGTCTTTTGCAAGGTTTCAATTACTAACTCAAACCTGTTAATTTGCCCTGTTAATCACATTATGTGCTGTGTTACGTAATATTCTGGCTACTTCTCTCCTCTAGCATGGAATTATATAACTCTCTGCCCTATAGAAACTCCTGATAGTTTTGCATTATTATGCCTTTTTACCTCACCATATATAGATGTTTATAGTTAGTACCCTAACTTCCATATCCTTACCTTTCCTCAGTTCTGACAGCTTTTAGTTACGATATCAAGCCTTGGTAAAACTAATTTCTGGCTACCTAACACTTTTTGCTTAACAAAAATCCCAAAAGTTTCAAATAAAAAATTACTGTATCTAATCCCTCTTTTCTTCTAACTATGCTCATTTTTCCTCTCTGTCATATTTTTCTCTTGGTGACTCTGATGTTTTCTGTTTTGCTCTGGTTTACGTTCACTGCTATGGATGACAAACTATGTAACCTGGGAAGCTAAAACCTGAACTGCTGTGTTCAAATGTTCCCTCTACTTCTCCCTTCTCATGACTTCTTCCTATATAGAGTGCTGCTTGTTTTCCTTCCTGTTTAACATCTTTGAATCCTGTTGATGCCCTTCATAATACAACTTTAGTTCAGGCACTTGAGACTCCTTAAATTGCTTATTAGAAACTTTCTATCAACGCTTATGTTATTGCCTTGAATCTACAAAAAATGCTGTCACTTCAAAATAAGCTATTTCACTTACACTTCTGCTTCTGCACAGTCACCTCCAAACCTTTGTATTGACACATTTTCTCTTTACCAAATACAAACCTCCTCCAGCTTGCTGCTTGTTTCTTTCCCTTCATTTCTTTTGGCTGACCTCCCAGCTGCTTTGTTGAGAATGAAGCCTTGCAACTAAGCATTTAACTTCAGTGTTTTTCATCTGTTGCTCGTTCCAGGACTCCTTCCTGCATCTCCATCCTCCATGGCAACATTCACAGCTGAGCAGCCTAGATGAGGTAGGGCAAACCTGGGCATTTGAGTATTGCTAATATAGGGGACCACAATCCCTTAACTCTCTGCAAACCTGCATTATTTTCCTTGCTTCTTCTTGTTTGAATCTGTTTGTAACTTTTAAAAAAATATTTGAAAATAGACTTTAGTATTCAGGTGAAAATTAAAGCAGTTAGTTCATTCATTTTGCTAGTACATAACAATATGCACAAAAGTATTTGTGGAAAGAAAAAAGTATAATGAGAACTTGTATAAGTTGCTACCTTCTATAAATAGATAAAGGTATAAATATTAGTTCCTGAAATATTTTTGCTGTCACCTTGAAAGCTCTTTAGGTGTAGCAGTCAGCCAGATACAAAGCAAAAAGGAGACAGACAATACAATAGAATTTTTTGTGAAAACTTCAGCAATTATTCATACTTCTGAAGAAAACTGTGTCAGTAATCAAACAACTGAGTGAATAATTACCAATACAGATGAAAAAATGTTTTATAAGCTCCAGTCTTAATATCATTTAGATGGATATATCATTTGTCTAAATGCTCTTTTAAGAGTTTTGGGGGAAGAAGGTAAAACAATGCTGTTTTTCCAGATCCTCATTACATACTTCTTCAGTACCTTCATTTGCAGGTCAAAAATCCTGGTCTAGTTTGTCCTTCTTGTGTTATTCCATACCCTTCATAATTATTTTCCTTCTCTCTCTCTCTCTCTTTTTTTTTTTTTCCCCCCAGTATTTGGAGTGTTTCTGGGCAAGATCTGTTTCCAAAATAAGATGGCTCGAGCCACTTGAGTATTCAGGGTAGGAATTAACAAAAAATTAATGGTAGCATAATGAGGTTAGTTTGTTTTACTGTTCTTCCTTAACACTTCCTAGTAGGGTTTTTGCTTTTTTTCTCTGCTACAGAAAAGTGAAATGATGTTTCCGGAGATGTCAAGCTCTCTTTGCAAGTGATGGTAGATAACATAGAATCCAAAACTGTGTGGTTAAAAATATTTTTTTGTGTGCCTTCCCTTTTTTTTTTTTCCATTGGCATTGCATCTCTACTGACATTCTGTCATGTGATCAGTCAGTTCCTCTGCAATGCTTCTCAGAGTTAGTTTTGACTACCACACATAACTTTCTACCTCTGCGAACTTTGTTTGCTCTGTATTTTCCTTCATTTCAACGTATTTTTTTGAGTATGTTGAAGGGTATAGATGGCAGTGTAGATTCTCATGGCACACCTTGGTAACCTTCCTTTCACACTATTTTCTATCTTTGTGTATCTCTGTAGGTGTCTTCCCCTTTATTCCATAACAGCTTGCTTTCTTCAGAAGCCAATGGTAAGGAACCCTGGGTGAAACCCCTAGAAATTCAAGAACATTGTGTCATTTGGTTCAAGCTTACTCATATACTTGCTCATACCTTCAAAAGCTTCAACCAGATCTTTAAGGCATGGCTTTCTTACAAAAGCTGCATCAACTCTTCTGTAGTTTATTGTTAGGTTTCATTACAGTTTTTAACAGTTTGCCAATGATTCTTGTTTGCATTTCTTTAACACATCCTTAAAACCAAGAATATCTAGTATCTTTTGTTCTTCCAAATTTATTTAAGTCAATAGTAGTTAACTATTAACATAACTGAATTACTTTAAGGTTCTTGCATAAATGCCATGTGGCTTTTACTGACCTCTGGAGGGTGCTTGCTATTTATATTTTATGAAAACTATTATTATTTGTTATCTTCTTCAAGGAAGTTGCTCCTCAGTGGAAACCTTGTTACCTAGCTAACGTAAAATTAGTTCTGTGTTCCCAAGACTCATAACCTAAGTCTTAAACACACTGTATTTCTGCATTCTGTTGTGAAAAGTTCGTATTTCATTAGCCAAAGTACTAACACTGAATATGTAACTATAAAATATTAATACAAATTTCAAATTCACTTCCAGATGTGGCATTTTTCAACAGGAAATTCTTCAGTTATTCTAGAGTTCTAATTTCTGACAAAAATGTGATTTTCCCCATATACCTTAACTTTACTATTCACAGAACAGATCTCATCTTTTTCAGGTCTAGGACTAGGAATGAGTTGTGGAGGGGGGTAAAAATCATTTGTGGATAGCTGATAAACAAAAGGTCAGTGTATTCCTCAGGTATTTATGTGCAGGTAGCAGGATGTTAGTCGTCAAAATTCCTTGTTTCAGCCTTGAAGCACTTTACTAGTGTTTATAGTCTGTGCTATAGAATGAAAAGGGATGACCATTTTTGATTAGCAGAGGAAATTTAAATTAGGAACTCAGGATGAGAAAGTATGAAATCAAATAATATTATCAATTATTGCAAAAGCAACAGGTGCTTAGAGTAAGGTGATGATGTCAAGCATAGTCTAGCTGTGTTTTAGCTCAGTGTCTCACAACCATTTTTAATACAAAAACTCAGTCTTTTGGGATTTTGAAAAAAACACCTTGTGCCATGCTGCTTCTGTTTTTCACTTAAAACCAAATGTGTGTGAATCTAGGGACTATTTTTGTTTATCTTCTTGGCATTTGTTTCAAGGGCTGTTTTCATTTAGAGTGCTGGATGAGAAACATCAGTCCAGTTTATAAGAAGTGACATCAAACTGCAGCATAAATTTTTGCAATTATCACACTCCCGGTGTTTCTTTTCCAAGCTGGACAAAGTGAGTGTGGTGCTGCCACTTTAGATGTCAAGGTTCTCTTTCCAGATCCACCTGAATTAATATCATATAACATCATGGTTACAGGAAGAAATGATAGATTATGTTGTCATCTGTGCTATATCATCTCATTTGTATAATGACTCTCGCTATCAGTGCAGGATTAAATGAGTAGAGCAAGGTACCACATAACCAAAGGGGAACATGGATAGCTGGGAGAATTACTAGAGAGTAAGGATCAATACTGTCTCCCACATGTTGGGAGATCTCTATCTTTCAGCTCAGTGTTAATTCCTCCCTAGTGTAATGCCACTCCAGCCAAAGGATCAAAGCAGATTGCTAAGATTGCTAGTGCGTGGTCAAGGATTATATAGGCTGTACTTCGATGCAATTTTCTGCCTTGTCCCACTCCCTTTGCATGTGTCAGATGATGCCAAGGGAGCAAGATGGCAGCTAGCCCCTATCTTTGGAGGATCCCCAGTCTGAGATGGAGGTAGTCCACTATCTGTGATGGCTCTCTTCTCTCTTCACCTAATACAGGGTGCAGGTGACCAAGAGATTTGTTGTTAGTTGCTGGGAGGGGTAGGCTGCTGCTTGTTGGTTAGTTCACAGTCTTTTCTCTACGTTTTGTGTGGTCCTGTAGAAGCAGATGAGCTTTTACTGAGTTCCTGCTTGCTGTTGCTCGGGGCTCCAGGGAGACGATGCAAAAGCTGCAGTTGTTCTCTTCCTCACCCCACAATGTACTAACAGGCAATTTCAGGGGTAGGGGAAATCAGGGAAAAGAGATCTGTGGGGCCAAACACTCCCAGTCTGGACCTCTCACAGCTGTACTCCAGGGGCCACTGTGCAGAGACTGCTTCCCACCCATGTATTACACACCACTAATTTAAATTACTCTCGCATGCTAGGCAGATAATGCTTCTTTACACAGAGAGAAATCCAAAAGACGCAGTACATTATTACTTATAGATCCATATAGGAAAAATTCAGAGAGCTAGGGAGATCTTTATTTATATGTGATAATCTACATCATACATACTCACAGATATGCAAATTGCAGCTTTACATCAGAAATTCACAGGAAAGCCTCAGGCTGATGTTAATTCCATCATTTAAATAAAGAATTTTCAATTGTTACAGGGGCCTTGGAGTGCTTCTGTGCTCTTTCTATTTACATAGTGATTTTCTCAGTTGAACCAAATGTATAGTCATACAGGCTACTGATACTCTTACCAGTTATATAGTGAATTATTCATCATTACAGGAGATTTCAACCAATACTGATTAATCGTTTCTCTTCTAAGTACCATTTTTGTTATAAAGCTTCCACTAATTCTGTTCTTTTGCCATTATGTATGATTTCTATCTGTTATCTGAGTTGGTTTTCAATCTGGTATTTAAAAAGTACCAGAGCTGTCTAAAGGCTATTCAGTGAAACAGACTTTGGAGAGATATACTGTCAAGGGCAGGGTATTGAACAAGGCAGTAAGAGAGAAAAGAAAAACCCAGACAACATAATGATTCAGTTACAGTGATTACACTTGTAGTAAGCATTACTTTCCTAGAGAAATGGATGGATGGCTCACTTCCAGAATGAAAATAGAGAGTTCTTATTCTGCATCCTCCGCAACCTTCTTCCAATGTCTCTCATGTTAAGGTATGTGATTTTTTTCATGTCTTTTTAAAGAATGGGTAGTGCAAGAGGTACTGAGGCTCTTTCATTTGTGCTTGGTGCTATCAATCCAAAATTAAGACAAAGCTATGTCTCTATGATCACGTGATCCATGTCAGGGTGTAAATTCTGACTTCTAGGCCACCTGGATGAGGATGCTGTTCACGTCATTATTGTTCAAGGCAGGCACTGGCTAGAGGTGGACTGGTTGTGTCCTCCATGTGCATCAGTTGTCCTCATGGCCTGGCTCAGTATCTATTCCCTATGCCCTTGCAGTTGCTCACCCACAAGTCTGTCTAGCGTGCCCTGCTTCAAGCATAGCATATGACCACATGGACAACCTTCAAGTTAGGAAACCATGGGTGAAACATGTTGGCAGTCTTGTTTGAGGCAAAGTCTTATCAGTATGTTAACTGTTTGCCATTTCTGCTGTTGCTGCCTCTGCTGCTTATGCTTGAGAAGGCATAGCAGTGCTGACATGTAGGTGTCCACTGTGTGCATAGATGTCTCCATCCTGGGAGACTTGGTGCTTCAGAATATATAAGACATTGTTGCCAAAAGTATGAGCCAATATTACAGGTCTGTGGTGTTAGCCAGGGATGTGGTCAGGGCTAGGACTTTGAGTAGCCATTCCTTTGTTGAGAGGAGTACAGAGAAGACCATGTGTTAGTATGGCCATTTTGTATTCTGAGATAACCTGTACAGCATCCAGAATTTGAGCATGAGACAGTAACATCTGAGGGCCCCTGCTGTTACCACCAGCCACTTGAGCCTGAAAATCCACCGGTAGGTGAGCAGCCAGTTGGGGGTAAGGAAGTCTACGGCAGTTATGATCATGTAGAGGTCTCCAAAGTCTTTGTGGTGATTATATATCTATATGTCACCTTCACAGGCAACGTCTCACAGGTAATGAGGACCTTCAGTTTTAAGGGAAAGAAGATGGCTGATGAGATTCACATTATTGTATGACGCTTTTGTCCCTCACCATGGCTTCTGTACTTGTAACAGACACAAGGGCCACCACTCTGTAATTCTGAGATCTTGGCAGTGGAAAAATTCATGAAGACAGTACCACATTATGCTATGTGCATGAGTCCTTGATTTTTCACCAGAATCAGGACCTTTTCCCAAAGTGGTAATAGTTTGTGTCGGTTCAATAGGTGTCATTGCTGACATTGTGCACCATAAGCCTGTCTGTAAGGAACAGATCCCACAGCAGATTGTCCTCTGAACCCTACTGAGTTTCCTCTCAAAAGGCAATGGCTGTCTCATGCTCAGCTCAAATCTGTGCAGTTATGCAGTGAGAACGATTGGGATCCTGTAGGCAAATGGGGACTTAGCCACCATTGACCACGCAGGCACAGACACATCCCAAGATACGGGAAAACACCAGACTAGACTGTTTAACCATATCTCTAATTGTCATTTGCATCTGCTTTCTTAAAGATGTAGGTCCATCCAAATTGGTCTGTGATTTTAATTTCAGTCTCTAAGCCCGTTCTTCAGGAGAATTTACCTCCTTGGATGATGAGAAGATTAAAGCTCTGTTGAAATGCTAGGGCAGCATTTTGCTGAGATTCTGAGAAACCTTGTTTCTCTGTTACAGGTTTGATTTCTGATGTGCATATTAGAACTCAGTTCTTACACATCTGTCACAAACACTCCTCTACATTTGTTTGGGGTTTTTTGTTTTGTTTTGTTTGTTTGTTTTTTCCCTGCTGTACATCCTTTCTGTTTCTTTAGATCTATATATATGTAAAATACTATCAAGTGCAAATAGTAGTCCACAGATGTAAATGAAGAGAGAGGCAATATGCGACTATAGAACCTGTTAATTTTCTCCTAAATTTTCTTTTAACCCCCCTTGGAGTTGGAAATTCTCTTAATGCAATGATATTCAAAAAGAATCAGGAAAGAAATAGTTGTAATACTTCATGAAATATTTTATCTTCTAAAACGACAGAAGAATAATCAATAGCATTAAAAATTATTACTGACTGCAAGTGTAAGAAATAGTAATGTAGTATAATGGAAGAAGCTTGATTGTTTTTGTAAAAGTTATCTGGTTTTTGTGAGCTTCACTTGAGACCACTCACTTTGAAGGTCCTGAAGTCAGACACCGTTTCTGAAAAGGTGATTATTGAATGACACAAGAATATACAAAACTAAATCTAAACATGAATTTATGCAAGGACACTCAGTTTAAATGCAATCCTCAGGACTGAATTTGAATTACTGTTCTGCTTTATTATCTAGATTCCATTTAATGCAGACAAGGAAACCATTTGGATTAAAATCTGTGTTCCTATTTTATGTTTTTAGAGCATGATGCCATTATTTTTGAAAAAGAGGTTTCTAAAGATGGTTTATATAGTAACTAATTTTTTGTTTCTGAATAGACATTCTCTTTTCTCAGAGGATTCGTTTTATAGAGCAGGTTTAGAACACATCACACATTCCTGTCTGACTTTGGTCAATAAAGTTATCATGTAATTATCATCAACTAGTATTTAATAATTAATTCCTACCTCTAGGGCTGTCTGTGGACAAAGTATGATATCTCATCTGAAAGCAATGACTGAATTTGTCAGTGAGGTATGGAGGTAGATAATCAGTGTCATCATGAATAATAGAGCTTTCATAATTTTCATTGCATTTAGAAACCGTTTCTATACTTGTAACACGGCAAAAGTGCCTGCAGCTCAGAACTTTATCATACTTTTTGCACAGTCTCTGAAATTCAGAGTAAAAATCTAGCTTTTCACAGAATCTTTAAAATAGACACAGTGCAGCTGTGGGCAGCTCAGGCAGAACTGACCTTAGACATTATCAAATGAGGCCAGCAGTTTCTGCATTTGCAATCATCCGTGGGGTGAACTTGTGTGCAGCTAATTGCACATCAGCAGAGGCATCCTACCATGGTCGGAGCAATCTCACTACCACACTGTGCTGGCACTCAGTTGGAAGTTCTCAGGTAACAGCAACTGCACAGCAGAGGAAGATAAAACCATTTTCAAAAGTCTCACTTTCTACATGGATACCTCTAGCAGCGAGTCTACCCTATGCTTTCTTCTACAGCTGCATAATTTGGTGTTAAAGTACAGTTCTTTTGGGAAGCTGAGCAAGGATGCAGGGGGTACTGTGGGAAGCTAACTGCTGTCGAAGTCTGACTGTCACACTCCCTGATGTCACAGGCACTTCTAAGAAGAGCTTGGTTCTAGGGTACTACTTTCCTATAGCCTACCGCAAAGGGTTTTTTTTTGGTAAAACATACTAAAGGGAAATTCACTGCACATGGAAACACAGTCTCCATTGACCAATAAGGCCAAAATGGTCTGCGTTTTATTTTATGATGAGTGGTTCTTCTATAACTGAAGATTTATCTATGTGAGCAGGCTGCTCAAAAGCATGCAGAAGAATGTGGCATATATCAGGAACTCCAGTTTGAAGGGAAGATGGCAGTAGGAGGAGAGCAGAAATACCAAGACGTGTCATGCACAGATGCTGGGGACCTTGCTGTTAAGCTTAAGAGGTACCTTCTTGTGTCCTCTTGTGCCTGACCTTTGAACTTTACCCTCCTCCAATAAACCTCCTGGTCCTGTGGGTATGTCACAGGTACTGGAGAGGGAGAAAGGCAAAGGGGAGCCTAGTTTGATATATTGTTTCTGGTGCCAAGGAGGAAATGATGAGCTTGTCCAGATCTCAGGAAAAGGGAACACTTAAAGAGTGAGAAAAATGGTTTTCACGTCTTGTGTGACTATGAACCTTCTACTCTGGCCTGGACCTGCACATGGGCATTGGTAAAGACAGTTCAATTTATGTTTATGCCAGCCCAAGAACTGTATGCCAAGACTTAGAATCATAGAAACATTATGTTGGAAGAGACCCTCAAGATCACTGAGTCCCACCATAACATAACTCTGACACTAAGCCGTGTCCTTGGGAACCTCATCTACACATCTTTTAAACAACCCTGGGGATGGTGACTCAACCACTTCCCTGGGAAGCATGTTCCAGTGCCCCACAACCCTCTTCATGAGGAAATTTTTCCTAATATCCAATCTAAACCTTCTCTGATGCAACTTGAGACCATCTCCTATCACTTGCTACTTGGGAGAAGAGACCAACACCCTCCATGCTACAACCTCCTTTCAGGTAGTTGTAGACAGCGATCAGGTCTCAGCTTCCCTTTTTCCAATCTAAACAGCCCCAGCTCTCTCAGCAACTCCTCCTAAGACTTGTGTTATAGGCCCTTCACCAGCTTCATTGCTCTTCTTTGAACAAGCTCCAGCACCTCTGTGTCTTTCTTGTAGTAAGGGCCCCAAAACTGAACATGGTATTTGAAGTGCAGCCTCACAAGTGCTGAGCCCCAGGGGACGATCACTTCCCTAGTCCTGCTGACCACACTGTTTCTTGTACAAGGCAGATTGCTGTTGGCCTTTTTGGCCACCTGGGCACACTGCTGGCTCATATTCAGCTAGCTGTCAATAAACACCCGCAGATCCCCTTCTGCCAGGGAGCTTTGCAGCCACTTTTCCCCAGGCCTGTGTTGTTGCATGCGGTTGTTGTGACCCAAGTACAGGACCTGCCACTTGGCCTTGTTAAACCTCATATGATTGGGCTCAGCCCATCAATCCAGCTGATCCAGATCACTCTGTATGGCCTTCCTACCCTCCATCAGACCAACACTTGCACCTAATTTGGTGTCATCTGCTAACTTACTGAGGGTGCACGCAATCCCCTTGTCTGGATCATCAGTAAAGAGATTAAACAGAACTAGCCCCAATACTGAGCCTTGGGGAACACCACTCATGACTGGCCATCAACTGGATTTGGCTCCGTTCACCACAACTCTTTGGCCCAGCCATCCAGCCAGTTCTTTACCCAGCAAAGAGTATGCTCATCCAAGCCATGAGCAGCCAATTTTTGTGGCATATGGTGTCAAAGGCTTTACTGAAGTCTAAGTACACAACATCCACAGCCTTTCCCTCATCCACTAAGAGGGTCACCTTGTCGTATAAGGAGATCAGATCAGTCAAGCAGGACCTGCCTTTCATAAACCCATTCTGACTGGTTGTATTGTATGTGCCACATGATGGTACTCAGGAAGATCTATTCTGTGACCTTCTCTGGCACCAAGGTCAGACTGACAGGCCTGTAATTCCCTGGATCCTCCTTCTGACACTTCCTGTAGATGGGCATCACATTTGCAAAATTCTAGTCATCTGAGACCTCCCCAGTTAGCCAGGACTGCTGGTAAATAGTTGAAAGTGTCTTGGTGAGCACCTCCACCAGCTCCCTCAGTACCCTTGGATGGGTCCCATCTGGCCCCATAGACTTTTGTGTGTCTAAGTGGTGTAGCAGGTCACTAACCATTTCCTCTTGGATTATGGGGGTTTCATTTTGAGCCCTGTCCCTGTCTTTCCTGTCTTCAACTTGTGTTGGAGTTGCCCATCATATATATGTGCATGTCATAAGATATCTGTCCTTCGTCATACGCTCCTGGATGGTATAAATAGTGAAACTGGATGACCCATGGGGAGTCATCACCCATACACAGAGTGGTCATGGCACAGTAGACTTCACTGACCAAGGCCCAGTGTATCTCAGAGGTCCATCCTGTGTGTTTCATTTGGCCACCTGAATTAACCTTTCACCTTGACTGTGTGGGAGTTTTGGACCTTGTTACAGAGCATCTGTGATCCTCAGTTATCTGAAATTGTTATGTGATTCAGGGTAGTAGATAGCATTTGGTGTTCCTTGTGATATGGACTGGAATCTTAACTTTTTAGAGACCAGTGTGTCCTGAAGAAAGAAGATATTGATCTGTTCCCCTCAGCAGACACTGAGATGTAGACAAAATGGGTGTCACAAAATCAGTAGGGCAGCTAGACGTGATGTCCACCCTTCTCCTGCAGTGTAGCAGTTACCCTCCTAGTGGTGATAAGATTGATGTGAAGGGCACACGAATCCTGTCAGTTGTGTTTCCATAGCTAGGTAATTCATGCTGAGTGAAGGTCCACATGACAATGAGGGTTACAGTCACTGAGGACTGTACAGTAGCAAAGTATCTTCAGGCAGGTACAGCAGACGTCTGCTGCTCCATATTTCTGGTAGACTTATCTACCCCTGACAGGTTGTCCAAGTTGAAATTACACATGTCAAAAGACAAATGCGACTTTTCAGATCTGGGTAGCTGTAGAAGGCATTATGCTGGTGCTGGAGGGAAGGTATAAACCCTCAAAGCAAAGGGCCTGGAATTCTAAAACTCCGATTCTGCTGCTGGTCACCCATGTCTATGGGACAAAGCAGGGCCTTCAGTAGGTTTAACCTCCCTCCCTCAAAACCTGTTTGTGGTGGGAAAGACCCTTGCTTGGTCTATGGTCATGCCTCAAGCCACTGTGAGAGAGTGAAAGTATTGGTAAAGGTCCTGACGAGCATCTGCTGGGCTTCCCATCAGTCTAGAGCAATTCACAGACCAGTGCACACTGTGTGTCACAGCTCCCTCCATAATAACAGCAAGGATCAGTTTATCTGTCAAGGTTGCATGCTCCTTATTTCCATGTGTGGCAGAAGTGATCTTTATGGGAAAGAAAGATGTGTCAGCCTAGTCTATGTTTGATTGTTTGATCTGTCTCCTGCTAACAGTGATTACTTCCACCATATTGAATAGAAAATGTTTTAAATTTTCGTTGTTTAGATATTCTTAAAAATGAAAACAATATGAACCACAATAATCATTAATATGCATTTCCAGAACCTGCACCTTCCTTTGTATCTGAAGAGTGCCTGTCACATGGAAAATTCTAATTATACCCACAAATTTAATGAGAGCCACAATAATAATAATGACACAATTCAAAGGAAGGAAATAGAAGAATGACAGAAAACACAAGTAACTTGCTAATTTCTCCATATATATCTGTGATTTGGATCCGTATTTTGATTCCTTTCTGTCTTTTACATTGAAATAATGATTGTCGGGGGCCACATTTATACTCAATTTTCCTTTAAGAATGTTTAATAATGTATGTTATTGGCCTAATTGGCAACGATGACTACTTCGGAGCCATGAAGGTGCAGTTCGCCCAACCTTTTAATTAATTGTTACGTATTACAGCAGTGGAGACTTCAGACATTCAAATATTGGTTTGTTTGTTTATCTGCATATAGATCAAAAGAAAGTCCATTGATTGCTCTTTGTAAAAGAACGAAATACTCTTGAAGGGTTATTTTTCATCAAGTCCTAGGTAAAGAAGATCGGAACCTATAACTAATGTTTGGAGATTTTCTTATCCCTGTTTGAAACAAATTCTGTACAAATAATCTGTGGAAGGACATGAACTAGAAGACACATAACATTTATTCAAGCTCTTTTTTTCTGTGCAACTGAGGGAGATAACAGGAAACATACTTTATCAGCTCATTTATAGGACTGCTCCCCAGTCCAGTATGAGCATATGTGAATAGTATAGCTATAGCTACCTACTAAATTATTCTCAGAAATAAAGATAAATACTCCTGAATTGACACAGCCTCTCAGGGGAAACAGAAACAGGCCATCATACCTGCTAAGTATTTTAAAACAGCCAATAAATTAACAGGAACCAAAGTTGTTGATGTGAAATCTCAATTCAAATCTATATGGAGGTAAAAGCTGTTTATGTTTTATAGAAACAAACAAACAAACAAACACAACAAACCCCCAAACAACCAACTCCCCCTCCCAACAAAACAAACCAAACCACAAACAAACAAGCAAATCCCAACAAACAAAACCCACCAAGCACAGAGCACTTTATTGTCTGTTTTACAAAGTGGCATACCTTAAAACAAGAGACTTGCTTACCTTCCTGCATCTCCAGGGGTAAATGTTCTATTTTAACTGGTAAATATAGCATTTGATATACAGAGGACTTCTTTCTAAGACAAGTTTCAGACAGAAAGTACTCTGTCCTCTAAAGACTCAAGTTTCGGTAAGCAGTGAAAGTTGTTCAAAACCACCATTCAAAACAGCAGTAAGAAGAGAAATAGACTGTTAGAAAAATGGTGTAACTTGTTATAGTTAATACAAAAGTAGCTTCTCTAAGGAAAAAAATATCTCTTACAAATCTTCCTCCACCAAAAATTAAAAAATGGTAGAAACAATCCTACTTAAGACTAAGAAAGTGGCCTAGAAAACAACATGTACTGAAGAAGGGAAACCCTGGTCTATGAAGTAGGTGGGCTGGATAATGTAACATCTACACGTTAGAGGTCAATTTCTCTTTACTTCTGCAACAATGCAAATCAGTAATAAACCCCGTGATGTCAGTAGACTAACTCTAGGTGCATACCTACATAATGGAGAGTGGAATTTTGATTCAACCATGGCTGGATTAAAGTAAATATTATCCTCCTGACAGAATTGCCAGCATGATAAAATAACAAAATTAATATATAATAAATCTCCAACAATATTCTCCTTAAGATAAAAATGAGAAGAAGGAGCGAAACAGTGTGTGAAAATAACTGGCTCATTCATCTTAGGTTGATCTATAAGCCATGGCATTTACAGATCTCTACCACACTGTGCATTTTCGAAGACAAGAGTAGGCAGTCAAATACATTCCAACTCCCTCTTTTTTTTTTTTTTTTTTTTCTTTCTTTCTGGATTTGTTTGGGTTTTTTCCCCCCTGCTCAGAGAGACATGAGAGTAGAAACGTTTTGTCTGCATTATGATACAGATGCCTTTCACAGGACAAAAAAAGGAAATTTTCATGATCATCCATTTTCTGATTTCTGAGCCATTTGCCATCCTACTAAATTGCTTAATACTCCCTGTAGCTGGACCTGTGACCTGGAATCTTTATGCAAGATTAATGGGAAGGCGAAAGGGAATTAGTATCTGGGCAGGTTGCTGCACAGCTCTTGCTTTTATCTAGCACTCCACCTGTGGTTTTTTTTTTTTTTTTTTTCACAATTATGCTTTCATTAGTTTCTGAAGCCAGCGATCCTAAAAGAACTTCCCATTTCTTCTCTCTGTCTTCCCTCCCCCGCAATCCTCAATTCTTTCCATCTCCTATCCCAAAATTATCAAACTCACTCTGCTTGTAACTGACATGCTGACAGGAAATTATTACACATCATTACACTTCTTAAAACACAATTTACCCAGCCTTTGCAAATTATTCTTCAGCGAGTGTGAGGGGGTAATGGAAACTGTCTATTCCACTTACAGTTGTCACTCATGCTTTCTTCTGTACAATGAACAATTTATGTTTTTTCTCTCTCCAAAAAAAGACTGTGCTCAAAATATGTAAAAAATCAACTTATCATGGAACAGGAAAATAAACCTTCTGTTTGAGCTCCCTTTCTCTGCCTTATTGCAGAGCAGATCCATTTTCTATCATAACCTCATTAGTCCTCATGCAAGCACAGGACAGGTTGATGTTTATTTAGCAGGAGCAGACCACCTTCTGACTTCTGGCCTGCCAATTGCACTTGACACTGCTATAAAAGAAAAGCGATCTTGTGTGACTGTAGTACCCAAAACTGATAATCCACAATCATAATAGCCCTTTTCCTTTCCTGACACTTTTATTCTTCTTCACAAATAGCTACTGCAAAAGGGTGTCTGTGGTGTCTTTTTCTCACCTGTTGCTACATCTTGGTTTTGATTTGCACTTCTTTGTCTTTTGGTTTTGTCTTATATAAATTTACCAAATCTTAGAGTGAATGGGTTGTGTTTGTTTAAAAGACTTAGAAGCCAAAAAAATATTGTGACATGTTCTCTCCCTCAACTTGATCATATTGATTAGCTTTCAGGCTTTCCTCTGTCAGGCTCATTCTGCCTCAATGGGAGAAGGATGATGAATTGTCTGACTACTAGAGACGGGGAGAAAGAAATGCTAAGCCAAGGTCTGGGAATTGGTTAAGTACTTCTGCGGAGCTTCAGCCTCTCAATTGCTCTCAGCAACTTGGCCTCCTTGATTTATAAACTGGAGTGGTGATTAATGATCTTTTAAGTGGACAAGGCAGACCAAATCTGCACAAATCGGGCCACTCAAACATGACTACTACTTGTAGGAGAAGAATAACAGCCTTTACATAAAGGTAATTGAGACTGCTTCAGAGGATCTGGTAGTCTGCTTTAGCAGAAATAAATCAGCCACACAGGCCATTTATTTTTAAAATCAGTCTTTCTCATCAAACCTCCTCAAGTCAGCACGTGGAGTTGGGAATGTGGTGGGTTAGCAGATGTACTTAGGTCAGACAGACGGAGCAGCCCCTGTGCTCAGAGGGAAAGAGCAACCCACCTGGGCATCCTGTGGCAGCTTCCAAACGTCAGTGCTGAGCTTGATCCCACCTTTGTCTATACCTCCGTGTAAGACAAATAGAGCCTGCCCTATGGGTTAGAAGCTTGATTCCTCTCTCTTTCATACTTGTCCCATATCTGTCTCACTACAACCTTCATCCGGGCTGCCTGTGACTGCCTGTCAGCACGTCCTTCCTTCAGTGGCTTGTGGCCATATTTGCTGCACTTCAGGGCCAAATTGGGCTTCCTGCTTCCTAGAGGATGATGAGCTCAAGATGCTTTAACCAACGCTGAAAAGCTGGAAGCCTCAGCTCTTCCTGGATGCCCAATGGAGATTAATTTAAAGAGACAGAAACACTTACAGTAAGTGCTCAGCATGCAGCGGCTTGTGTGAGCCATTCTTCAAAATCCGCTCCTCAGGCAAGTACTTAGTTTGCCCATCCTTAGGACCAGCCCTGCAGACAAGTGATCTCCCTTAAAGAGATTAGTGAATTTGAAAGCTGCCGTAGTGTCTGCAGCCCACAACAAAAGTCTTTTCCTACCATGCTTGTAAGATGGAGAATAAAAATCATGGGCCGTAATGAATATTTATCAAGTAAATTATACCTGGAATCAAGAAAGCTGACAAGCAGTAAATAAAGGGGGCAGCTAGAGCAATTGAGCAGTGTGCGACAGCAGGATCAATAGCAGAAAGGTAACTTGTGGTCAGAAAGGAGCACACGCTCTTCCCTGGAGGGAGATTCCAAAATGGTTTCAATCTTGTGTCCCCTCTGGGGAAAACTTCCCTCTGTCTGAGAAGAGGGGAATCACAAGCCTGTTTTCCGAAACTCAGTTATGACAAACAGAGCTGTTTGCTGCAAGGCCAGGTATATCTTTTCCACTAGCCTGCTCCAAGAAGAGGAGTTGCAAATAAAGTAATGAATTATCCCCAGACTCAGGCTATCCGTGGGTAACAAACTTCATTAGTCTGTTTCCATGGGTGCCGTTGCTGTGGGCTTCTATAAAACCTAACCCCAAATTGCAGTTTCTCACAAGAGGACTGGAGAGTTTAAAAACCAGAACACTACAAAATCCTCTCTAGAAGGACTCTATAAGCACCCTGTCTTACCATTAGTAAAATTTTGCTTTTAATAGAAGTGCTGTGGGAATCAGAAGACTCGAAGCTCTGCACCCTGTTATCTCCTTGAAGGTGACTTCCCTGCTTTGCTGTATTTCTGTTTTTTCCTGTAAAAGCTGTGCAGAACAATATCCAATTCACAGGGGTGTTGTGAAAACAAGTTTTAAATATCTGGAGCTCATCAGATGCAAGAGCACAAGATTATATACGTAAATATACATACACACATCTGTACACACACACGTATTCTCAGATTCTCCAAGTATGTCCTCTGATGTACTTGAACTGTTTTTCTGACAGAAACTGCTTTGTAGCTAGTGGCACAGATATTATTTTTAATGTCAGCTTTTTTAAAAAATGAATTACTATTGCTGTTATTATTTTAAGACTGTAAGGGAAAAGTGGGATGTGAAAGATAATTCGGTGCAGATATCTTGTGTACTAAAAACTCCTCTGTTTCATTGGTCCTTTCTGCAATGCCTATTCTGCTATAAATGGAAATAGCAGTTTCTGATGGAGAGAATAAAAATTATTAGGGATGCATTCAACGTTGTTTTTGTTTTGTAGCCTTCACATCAATATATTCTGTTTTAGACATAAATACAGGTTGGGTTTTTTTTGTTTTTTTTTTTTATTTATTTTTAGGTAGAAAACTTCATAAGGAGGTTTCTGTTAATAATATCGTGCTATTATTTTGTATCCTGTAGTGCAACCAACTCTGTGTGCCAAGCAGATATCTTTTTGAAAAGTCATTAATGTTTTGAATTGTACTTATTTATCTGTTCAAGTCCTTTTTACTCTTGAAATTATCCTGTTTTCATATAACCACCCAGTTTCAAAATGTATTTGTAAAGAAACAATAGCCAACTTATATGCAATTCTTAATCAGTAGCAACGCTTGAGTAAAATCCTAATACACATGTCGTGTTCCAGTTCATTGAGCTAGATCTTAAAATCAAACTAGAACATACATCTGTTTTTGTTGGGGTATATGTTGATGCGGAGCTCGAAGACAATTGCTCTGTTAGTCATTGCCCACTTGTTCTACATGAGGGTCATATCTACCAGAAGAAAAGAAACTTCCATAACAACCACAAGTTTCAGGACTTGATAGGAGTGGCTGTAGTAACTTTTACACGCAAAAGAGTTACTTCACTCTTCCATACCTGAAGAGCTCAGTTGTACTCTCTCAAGAGATCAAAAATCTTGCAGCTAGAAGCATGGAGATGACTGAAAAGTTACTTTTAGCCCACATCAGAATGGCATGTTGATGTGAAACTAAAACTTCAGTGACAACCAAAGCAGAACACCTTTCATAAGTGATGCTTTGTCTCCCAGTCTTTCACACAGCCTGTTACAAGGACACTCCTGACTTCATACTCACTGGACAAAAATCTCTTCCTGAGCTGAGAAGGGAATGAAGCACTCTATGGCAAGACTCTTGTAAAAATAAAAGGAATGACTCTGACCTACAAATGGCTTACAGAAGTATTTCGTGAACTCTAATGCTGGTTGGGCACTGTTCATAGCACAGCGCTCGTTGAAAAGTGAAGCCATATTACCTGCTTCTTTTCAGGGAGAAAACAAAACGAAACAAAACAAAACACTTTCTGTAAAATGCCTGCCTTATTTTGGTCAGTCATTTTTCACTCCATTCTCATTTCCTTACAACCTGCTGCAGTGTGGAGACAGGACTCTCTCTGCTGCTGAAAGGAGATATGGAGCTGGGTGTTCTGAGCATGTGGCTGCCTTGGGCCACTCGTGCAGCATCCTGTGCAGGGCAGTCAAGGAAGGCTTAGGATGAGGCTAGCAGAGCTCTGCAAAGTGAACTTTTTGTGCTTGGGTTTTGTCCACAGAGGCAGCGTGCTACCAGTTCAGTGACATTCTGTCCTCTTCAGGCTTCTTCAGGCACAGCATTACTTGCAGAGCTGAAGTTACTTCAAAGCAGTTACGGCTGGTTTATGCCTATTTTATGTTTCCATCTGTCCAGCGTTATGAGAAGCAGGCTCTGCACTGTGTGGGTCCATCTCTCTGGAGGGGATTTGGTGTTCAGCTGCTGAGGAGTACGATGATGTTGTGGGTGTCTTCATACAATTGTCTTATGGGATTTATGGGGAAGAAGAAATTTTAAGCAGATTGTTTGTTAGAATTAAATATCACAGAATCACAGAATGTTAGGGACTGGAAGGGACCTTGAAAGATCATCTAGTTCAATCCCCCTGCCGGAGCAGGAACACCCAGATGAGGTTACACAGGAAGGTGTCCAGGCGGGTTCTGAATGTCTCCAGAGAAGGAGACTCCACAACCTCCCTGGGCAGCCTGTTCCAGTGCTCTGTCACCCTCACTGTGAAGAAGTTGCTTCTCATATTTAAGTGGAACCTTCTGTGTTCCAATTTGTACCTGTTGCCCCTTGTCCTATCATTGGTTGTCACTGAGAAGACCCTGGCTCCATCCTCGTGACACTCACCCTTTATATATTTATAAACATTAATGAGGTCACCCCTCAGTCTCCTCCAAGCTAAAGAGACCCAGCTCCCTCAGCCTTTCCTCATACGGGAGATGCTCCACTCCCTTAATCATCTTTGTTGCCCTGCGCTGGACTCTCTCCAGCAGGACACAATGTTCCAGATGTGGTCTCACCAGGGCGGAGTAGAGGGGAAGGAGGACCTCTCTCGATCTACTAACTACCCCCCTTCTAATACACCCCAGGATGCCATTGGCCTTCTTGGCCACCAGGGCACAGTGCTGGCTCATGGTCATCCTGCGCACAGTCCAGTGCAGGGCAACATAGATGATTAAAGGAGATCTTTTGAGGTCCTTTCCAATCCCTAACATTCAATGATTCTGTGATTCTGTGAACTGCTTGAGAAAGGGAGGAAGTGACATTTTTCTCCTACTAAAAATGTCAGTTTGACAGGCTTAAATAAAATTAGAGTTTATATGTATGCGCCTGTGTTCTTACATGCTACATATTTGTTTGTATATATGTGTGAAGACATATATTGTCTGACAGAATGCTGTTGGCTGAATTTTTAGAGGTTATAAGTAATGTTTTTCTTCATCAAGCACTTTGCAGACAGTGGGAGGTAACTCTGTTTTGAAACTCTTTGTGGCAACATAATCACTGTGATGGAAGAGAATGGTTCCTTGGAAATCAAAGGCAGGCCTAGGTTCAATACAGGCAAGTAGAAGATTTCCCCAGCCAGCAAAATGTGGTGGTCAAAAAAAAGAAAAAGGACAAAAAATCCCAACCCAAAATGAAACAAAACAAAAGCCCAAAGTGTTTCAGAGATGATAAAATAATGAATGATATTTGGGTACATCTGCATTATATTAATAAGATGTGAAAAAGATAAAGAATAACATAAAAAGCTCTGAAAATAATATTTTCAGTCAATATATGTGCTTTATTTAGTTCTACCCATATTCAGTTGCAATCTAATTAGAGGGACCCCAATCCCAATATTTAACAAATGACAAGAAGATAAAATGGTTACTAGAAACAATGTAGACCAGACATTATGAAGAGAAGAAGGCTGGTTAATAAAGTTAAAGGCTTCTGTGAAGCATCCTAGATGTCCTAAACCATCGTCTGTAAATTGAAATAAGGTATATATTTTTTACTGTTGATAAATCTGTCAAAGGAAATAGCAGGCAACCCTTCTCTGGCTGCCTTTCTAGAAGCTACACATTATTTAAATCAGTCTGTTTGGTTAATACAGGGGATAAAATGCGACAGACTTGTGTACAAAAGAACATGAATAGTTCTGTGTTCACTGACGGTCTGTGCTGAGTTCACAGGATTGAATGTTAGCCATTTGGCCATAAAGTCTGGACATGTCTGAGGGCCCATGGAGGGCTTCTAGAGGGTGGCTGCTGGGAGACAACCATGCATCGATGAACACCGTCAGTGATTGTCGTGGTATTTCCTGCTAAATGCCACTCCTGACACAGCTATAGGTTTGGTTCCCACCTGTAGTGCCATAGAGTTTGTTGTTGTTTTCATTAAGTGGTTTTAATTCAGTCAAGGGTCTGTACTAAAACAGCCAGTTTTCCATTCTTTTAGATTCTAATCCATCCCTGAACTCTTTTCTACAGCAAATGTTTCAGCCTTTACCTGGAAGTTAAAATGAATGTAAGTCTGTAAATGTTGAGCTGTTCATTCAAATTCTTGAGTTTGATGCCAAAATCTAGCTTCCTGAGTTGCAGTCTAATTCCAGAAATGGTATAAGCAGAAAGCAGTACAACACTGATTTTTTTTCCTATAACCATTTCCTACTATTGGCCCTTGCCAAGCTGTCCTGTCTTTTTTTCAGAGTATTTTCAGTCTTTATAAATACAGGGCCACTACTATGTCTCAAAAAATGAGTCAGCACATACAAGAACAGTAACTGTATTTCATGGTACAAAATCCAACTGTTTGACACAACTGGCTTCTAGTTTTTTGCAACCATTTATTAAGATTCCACAACTGTCCACAGACAGAATATGCTTAGAAGAACTGCTACACTGTCACGGCAAAAGTTTATTTTGCTATGGGTTGTTTCATCTCCAACCAGTTGCAATATTGATTTCTCTCAGTGGATTAATTATCAGTGGCAGTTTCAGTCTTCTTGCAATGAGCAGAAGGAAAAATGATGTTTTTATTTCAAGGAGGTCTATTGACAATTGTGCCTGGGCTTCCCTTGGGTCCTAAAGTCAATGAAGTTAGAAGACCCATGTCATGAAAGGAGTGTGCACGAAATTATTTATTTTATCTGTAGAGGTAGTATCATGTGCATGCCATGATGACTGTTTAATTTGAGAAAAAAAAAAAACAACTGGTTTCATATGGTTTTCATATGATATTGTAGTTGTAAAAGTAACACTGAAATTGGACAAATATCAAATGATAGCATAGTATATGAAAAGTAGCAGGAGTTATTCATGTGAGCAACAAACCTACCAAAATGTGTAGTTTCAATAGAGAGGCTGTGTTCTTCTGTTACAAAACATTTCCAGTTAGAAGCATTATGAAGATTTTGGAAGGAATATCAAAGCTTGTGTTGTTACCAAAAAGATTTGTGCATATGCGTATAAAATGTTAGGAATCTGTAAAAACCAAAGCCATAATGGATTACATTTTGGATTTTATTGCTGTCTTTTCTGCCAAACACCCCAAAAATACATATATAATACACATCAGTATATCTACCTATTTATTGATAAAATATGTATCATTCTCTCTATATGTCTATATATAGAATTTTCTACACTTAACTGTTCTAACTTTGTGGCATTGTCATGATGCAGAGATTATGTATGGACTATGTAGTCATTATTAATTTGAAAAAATATAACAAAAATATTATCACTGTTAACTTATTAAAGTATGGTGGATTGTTTGTTGGTTTGTTTGTTTTCCTTGAATTTTAATTCAGTTACTACATAAACCGTATGTGAAAAGACTGCAAAGAAAAAATAAGAGACAGTGTGGGTAAGAATACTGGTATTCTTTTCATTGCATTGTTTTGTCCTCAGATATGCTTTCAGCTGCTGTACAAATTTCCACTGCAGCATACAAGACTGATGATGCAACTTTCTACAAAATAATGTAAGATTATATAGTTGGGTTACACAATCCATGATGTTGCAAAGAAAATCATACAGCCTGGATTCAATATCTGATTCTTTTAAAATGGAGACCACTTATTTTACTGAAATCATGTTGTCGCTCTGTAGGCTAATTGGTTTGCATATCTGGAACATACTCAGTTTTGTTACTTTCAGGACATAGGCTGATTTTGTCTGAGAAAGATATATTTACTTTGTCTGAGATATATAATTTGTCTGAGAAAGATATATATACTCTATATATATATATATATATACACAACTGAGAAAGATATATTTACCCACAGAAGAGCTAATTTGATAAAGAATCAAGCATGAATACAAAACTCAGTGATAACATTCACAGCAACACTGTTGAACTGACTCTGTAAATCTGAAAAGCTTGCAAAATGTTTCCCTCAGCTATTTGGTCCCTCAGCCTTCTGTGGAGGTAAACAAAGAAGGAAAATGTTATTTAAATATCTTCCTTATCTCCAGTACTTTACAAGATGATTATTTCTCTAATCATCACAGCCCAAAGCACCAGAAAAGTCCAGGAAGACAGCTTCTAAGGCTAAAAAATAAAATCTATTTTAAATAGAACGGGAAACAGACTGGTGGGCAGGCAATGACAGTGACTTCTGTGGATTTTTAATAAATTGACCTTATTCTGTGTGCTTTCCCTTTTGAGTCAGAGACTCTGGTTTCATTAACTAGAGCTCAACTATACTGTAGTTGTATGTTGTTATGTTGCAAGTCTCCTTATTGCCGTATAGCGAGATCACTAATTCCCAACAGCTGTGTAAGTAGACATATAGTTTTACTTATGTTCAACATAAACATGATGAGGTAATTTTTTGAGAATTGGGCTATAGCGGAAGCTCCCAGCAGATGGGATTTTTTTTATTTTTTATTTTATTTTTTTTAACTAGATATGAAATATTCTTACACTTCAGAAGAATCCATTTCCTGTTTTCTAACCAGATGCAGCGAATATTTGGAGAAGTGGTAGAAAAGCAACTAAGAAGGAAGCTTTAGTTCTAGCAATGTTTTGTGTAAGGGAGTTAATGTCATTACTTCCTTATCATCACAATTCCAATGGAAAAAATTGCTCGTTGAAAGCTAATATGAATAGAAAGTGTCGCAGTTTTTAGGCTTCCTCTTGGGACACAAGATTTTTGAAAACATTCTTTGAGGACTATATGTAAAATTTCAACTGATTTTAAAAGTTGAAAGAATTAGTTGAAAGTACAAATTGATATTTACATGTGCATGTGTCTTTTTGCAATAAATTCAAGGACAAATACTATTAATTTAATAAACATATGTATTGCGAAAAAATATGGAAAGCCACATAAGAAATTAACATCAATATGTTGTAGCAAACCAAACAAAAACCAAAGAAACCACAATAAAGTTAAAAAAAAATGAGTGAAGCAGATGTGCTTTTTCATGCTTGACCATGTTAGGACCATGGCAGTGCTGAGATTGGCTTAGGCCATCACAGCTGAAAGACATCAGGAATTCCTCAAAAACCTGTAGTGTGGATGTTCATTTAGATATTACAATTCAGCATTCTGTTCCTTCCCTTGCAATTAAAATACCTTATTTGGAAATATATTTACCACAAAAGTGGTTCAAAAAGAGGGTTCTTTGGAGTCCTAAACACAATCCACATGGTCACATGTGTTTGCTTTCTGTGCTGGCTGGAGAACAAAAATGTAAAGTTCTGGCATTGTCACTTCTCTCTCTTTATTATGGGCATATCCTTTATTGTTGAAAGCCAGGATATAGATGCCTTTGGGATCTTTTATTTTTTTATTTATAAACTTATTTTCAGATAAGGCTTGATAATTATTTTCAGATAAGGTTCCCAGAAGTCATCACTCACTGTTCAGTCCTGAAGAAGCTTTGTGGAGGCGCATAATTTTTAGACTTTCACAGCAGAATTACTCACTGTCATATGTAGTGGCACACACATAAGTGTTCAAGTTATATTATAAAAACGTAGAGTCACTCTCCAAAGTGCCAGAATAAGAGGGAAGAACGAAAACAAATTACATTTTTTCCTTGTGAAGAAACATATGGGTTGACTACTTTCAACATAGTTTGATATAGACATAGAAGTTCATTTGGAAATGAAGTATATACTTCAGTTACATAAAGAAGCATAGGTAAGTATGAAAATGGCAAAACAGAAACATAACAAACTAGTGGAAGGAAACTGAAAAGTATTCGTTAAAACAAACTCAGCTGGGTATCTACAACTCTGATCCTAGGATTTCGTGACAAACTCTTGCGTCAAAACCAATAAAACAATTAAAATATTAATGCAAATAGATAAGATTAAAAAAAAGACAGATAATTTTCTAATTATATTTGTGAGTTGAAATTATATATATATGTCAATGTTTCATTCAGAACCTAGGCTACACTGTAATGACAGTATAATTACACTGTAGTATAAGCAGTTGTATCACAAAATTCAACTTCAGTAGAAACTTCTGATATGTAAATTCCTAAAAGAGGCAGTACAAAAAATGTGAGTCCACTACTGGTTTAAAAACTTGCAAACAAAGGTATATGTGAACATGCATGCTATATAAATACATAAACATATCTATTAATGTTGCAATGATTTAAAAGCAAGGCAACTAGCAGTTTTCCCTTCCCTTCCCTTCCCTTCCCTTCCCTTCCCTTCCCTTCCCTTCCCTTCCCTTCCCTTCCCTTCCCTTCCCTTCCCCTCCCTTCCCTCAAGTTGGAATTTTTGAAAAGAGCCATATGAAGCATCCTGACCCCAAGTTGGCGAGATGAATTTCCCTCCCCTAAAGTTCCTGAATATAAAGACCAATTATGCAGATGAGGAGAATGTCACCCCAAATAAATTGCATGTTTCATCTGATTATGGGTAATAGATTATTCCAGACCTATACTGTCCTCAGGTGGAATTGAAGGATCCTTTAAACATCAAGGAGTATATTCATAACTATTATCCTCTTAACCCTTTGATGTGAAAAGATTGCTATAAAATTTACTAAATTCATCTAAAATGGTTTTTGAATCTCCAATTACTTTGTTCTCTGCATTAATAATACTAGGACTAATCCTGCATGACTTGTGAGATTTAAGATGAGTAGCTAATAGCTTTTGAATCAAGGGTGCCTTTCAAGGGTGCCTCTAAGCAGTATCTAAAACTGTGCATGTGCAATTTGTCTTATCCAAATTGGTGCATATTCAGAAAGCTATGTAACCTATATACAAAATGCATTTTCATTCAAGATGTATGTAGACCACGATCTTCCTTGATCCATGATCATATATGCAAATATAGTCTGGGGATTAACAGTGGAATTTTTTTTTACACAGAGAACAGGAAAGAACTACACATGAATTCTTACAGCTGCTTCTGAAAATTTAGCTCTATTTATCCAACTAGCAACTGTGGGTGTTTGATAGCTCTTAGTCTGGTTTTGGATCCTAGGTATTTTTTGCTTTTATCCCTGGTTCCAGGATTTTGTCACCATGGTATTAGATTAAGGCTAACACACTCTGTTCTCCAACCCTTACCATTTGTCCTCCAGGTAAAAAGTAGAGTCAGAAACACTAGTCAGTGGGAGTAGCTGCAGGCTCTTTACTTCGTCTGACTTTCTCCTTCCTTCGTAGACTTTGCATCCAATGTTTATTCCTACTTAGTTGTTTTGTCTTTCTTCTCCACTGTTTCAGCTTCTTCAAATTCAATATTCCTTCTTCCTTTGTTCTTTTTGGTATCCCCAGGTAACCTCCAAGTTGCCTCTATCCATCACTCAAAGATATAATGGAATATACATGTTATTTTCTGCTGCTTCTACTTTCTTGCCTATTTAGATGATAAACTTCTCAGGACAGGACTCTGGTACTCTTTATGCTTATAATGCTTAGCACAAAAAGACCCCAAATAAAACCTCACCCACAAATCTTATGTATGAAACCTTGTTTTTTTTTTTTTTTTTCAGAATAATGTAATTTGACCATTTTCATGTTCTACTGCAAATCAAATAAAGTGCTTTTCAGAAAAGAAACAAACAAATTTCCAGAAAATTTTGTTTCACCTATCAAAAGTAATAAAATCACAAACTGCTGAAGATAACATAGCCTATGTTTGATCTTGGATGCATTACAGAATATGAATCCTGTTTGTGAAAGTGTAATTTAAGCATTTAAATGATTCAGCCTGTTTGCAACCAACTTCAGAAGTTGGTTGAGCTATCATCACCAATTATTTTAAAGTTCAAAGCCTTATATGTTGAGTTTGTCTCTGAAAACATGAAATAAAAATGGCACCAGCACCAGTCTGGTGTATCCTCTTTCTTTTTCTCTGATAATGCAATGAACTGCCTGGTTTTGAGAAAAACGAAATGTCCTTTCTGCCTCCATTCTCAGAGAAAACAAGATCATTCCAGACCGAAAACTACGACAAGCAAGTATTACCATGCCCATGAACAGACCTCCTCTACAAGTGGAAGAATAATTTTCCCCATGATCTAAAGGTAAAAGAAACTGCTGCTTGAATACCCAGAGACAGTGACAAGAGCTGTAGGATTCAATGACACAGTAGTAGCTTTGTGTATTTCATTCTCCCTTGAGCTCAGTTTCAGTCATCTTTTTGTGCTTCAGGCAGGAGGTTGGACAAGAGGACTCCAGGAGTCCTGTCCAAACTAAATTATCTAATGATTCTTTATTTGGGATCAGGTCTTCAGAGACACTGTTACATACTGACTGCGTCTTACCTACAAAACCAAGGTAGATTTCAAAGTCGCGTCCTATCTCCATGTTGAGATGAAAGCTAGGGACTGTCTATTTTCCTGTTTCCCTTCTCTTTCTCTCCTCCCATCTCTCCTTCCCCCACAATATGTGAGAATATACTTGGACAGTTGGAAAAGGTGCATGCACTGAGCAAATGTCTGGTATGGATGGTCAGGAGACCAGGTTCTGGTCAGTATGAGCAGGAGACACGTGAAACCAGCACTCCTGCAGCTTGCTTATTGTGGCCTTTTAATGTGTGGCTGAGCTCACACCCACTGATGGAGGGAGAGCTAAGCTCACTTAAGGCATGGAACATATGTAACATCTCACAAGTGGTCTTCAGAGCATGCTGAAGAGCAGAAAATGCAGTGGTAGCTGTGGGACTCAGCCTGTGAAGAAGCCATTTCCTGAGCTGTTTCTCAGACCTGTTTGAGACCACCTGTGAACACATGAATACTGCATAATACTAACTAAAATGTGCCACAAAGAAAAGCAACAATCAAAACTGCACTCTGAGAAAATCTTGAAGAGTAGAATTTACAAGCTGTAAAAGAATAGATGATAAAACTACATTTTATTGAAAATATAGAGTATATTCACATCTGGGAAATTCCAATGCTGAAAAACACATAGATGCACACAACACCATATCACAGCATAACAATAGAGTAGGTAATAAAAATTTGTTTTATTGAGCAGCTTAAACAAAATTCCCAGCATAATCAGACTGAAAGAAAGGTATGTTTGCATGCCATCAGTCTTATGCAGCTATTGGTTTACTGGGGAGGTTATGGCTGCAACATCAGTGCTGCTTCATGCACTGCATCTCCTCGTACAGTCAGGGGTAGAGCTGCACCCCCACTCTTCACAAACTTCTTGCCAAGAAGTAGCTAAGAGTTTTCTTATTTTTGTAAGGGAAATACAGACTCACAAAACCAGTACTAACCAATAAAACTGCATTTTGTGCATATCACCGGTGCTAGTTCTTCCATGAGGTACTATCTATGGAAGTAGTAGAACAATGATTTAGACCATCTAAGAATATGACACAGGAACTGCGCTTGATAACATTTGTTATCTTTGCTAGTAAAGTTGTATTACTCAGAAATAGCTTGTTAAAGCTAAACATGGCAGTTCTCCTTATTTTCCAGCAGACAAAGGGCTGTCAAATACCTTTTGCTTTAGAGAATCTTCTAATAATTTAAATAAGCTTCCACGGAAAAATATTATTTCCAAAGTTACCCATATATCTCTGTCTTAAACAATATATCTGTCTTAAACCTGTTAACGGTCATGCACATCTACTAGATATAAATTTTTATTCAGCTATTATGTTTTTGCTATCTAAAATAGATCTTTCTCCATAACAAATTTTTTTAAAATTAACTTTATTTTTTTAATCAATTAATGTAATTAATTTTAAATTTTTAAAATTAAAATAAACATCTTTAAAATCTTTCTCCATAACAAAATAAAAATAAAATAATGAGTGCAGTTGCTGACAGTGCACAGCATACTGTGATTTTTTTTTAGCGAATCATGACTTTTCCTTAAAATATTTAGTAGCTTTTACTCTTCTGTACCTTTTCTTTGTCTCTGATTTACATCTTCCTTCATTTTATAGCTGTTTGTGTCATGAGCAGAATATTTTGCATTAAGGTTTTTATGGCTTGCCTCTGTTTGTCTTCATATTCCCCAGGCCTACTATTTTCTGAAAGGAAGTAAGTAATGATACATTTTAATTAACGTTGATTTTCTAAGATTATAACTCTGCTTGATAGATACAAGCTAAAAATCAATCACTGTCTCTTAATTTTCAAATCAAGCCAAGGATATATGAAATGAAACATCACAAAAGGCACTTACGTAGAAGATATAAACTGATGGGAAGCTGTTTGATTTATTATACAACAGATAGGATCGGCATGATACAGCTTCCTGAGGGTTTATGAGCCTACGAAATCTTTCTAATGAAGGTTATCCCCAAACAAATAAAATTTCATATTCTAGTCTGTACTCTGTCAGCAACCTATAATGCTAGATTTGGATTGGCAAACTTACTAATTATAAAAAAATCCATCTGTTGATCTAATGAAGAGATGCTCTTTTGTATGGAAGACATAAAAATGGAACTAACTTCTGCCACAGCATATCTACAAGAGAGCAGTAAAACTGACCAGTTGTTTCCTACTATATTTCAACTTGAAACATGGAGGGAAGACTTCGCAGAGCCTTTTGCATATAATTATTTCTGATTTTGCTTCTCAGGATACTGTGTTCTTTAGGATATACACACACACATATATATGAATATCCGTCTTAAATGGAAATTAGTTTAGTCTATAAACTTCTGTTGTTTTCCTAGTAAGCTAGGTTTGAATAAATGGTGACAAGATAGGAGATAAGATACATAGATACATCAGGCAGCATTGCATTGGTAAAAACTACTCCTAAAAAGACCAGCACCGTTCACATGCTTAGTTATATTTTTCAGCTGAAAGGCACTAACAACTTGCTGAGGGACAGAGCTGCTCAAGCTACTCATCAGCTCTAGCTGACATCTTCTTTGACTCAGTGGAAATATCCCTTGGTATTGTCTAAGGACACTTGCCCTTTTTTGGCTTACCTGGCCGTGATTATTTATTGAAAATATTAGTTTTGGTTATAAGGATACTATCTTCATTTTTAACATTATTTACTTTTAATGTCAAATCAGAGCTAAGCTTGTATTTCCAAAGTAGGTCCCGTTCAAAGAAAGCATCGAGCGTGTGTTTAAATTCAAACCCATTGAAAACAACACATATGCACTTTTAAAATTGATGTAAAAGTGTCCCAACAGGAATTATTTCCTGACTGAGAGCTTTAACCTGTATCAAGTATTTGGTGGAGCTAAAAACAGGCAAAACAGGATGAATATGTGGCACTTCTATTTTGCATCAAAAATTTACGTAATGAAGGATAAACTGACAAAATAAGTGACTTAAAGCAAAATGTGTTAGCCAATTAATTGACATTTATCCTTAATGTGCAGAGGAGAGAAAGTATACATGAACAGCCTTTCGGGATTTCTGAAAAAAATAAAAAAGACCACATGAAAATTCAGCTGATGTTTGGTTATTTTTTACCCTGTCTTTCCATGAATCCATTAATATACATTTATAAACTTTATTTGTCATTCTATGAAGCTATAGAAAGCTTCCAAAGTGGAAAAGAAAAAACTTTATCAAGTAAGTATCCTTTTCCATTTCCTTATTTATTGTCCTTATTTATAATGTGGCTACTAAACATCAATAATTTCTGCTTTGCTACAATGTCACCAGGAAGATTGATTATGCATGTCACCTCCATATGAGAAGATTTAAATGGAAAACACATACTTGCAACACCATCAAATTCACTTTTGCAAAAAAGAGCAACTCAATTATATTTTTAAAAATACAAGTTTTAAGATGCATCACAGCTCTGTTCAGATGAAACCTCTGAATTTTCCTTCAGCATTTTTATTGACATCGTTGTAACACTTGTAACTATGCCCACAGCAAGCACCGTAGAAAGTATATATATATCATTACTGTTAAAAATCAAGCACTCAGAAAGTAGGAAGTGCCGAGATTTAGGTTGCAAAGAAAAATTTAAATCATCTGCCCATGCATGTATTTTATGATACAGTTAATTAAATGTTCCCTGTAAGATTACTTGAATTCATTAGGGCTTTGCTTCATTCAGTAGATAAAGCAGATGGTGGTTAGGGAACTTATCAACTACAGGTTTTCAGATTTTTTCTAAACTCTCCTCTGAAAGAAACCATCCTCACTGTCCTGAGAAAGGTGCCTAATTTTTTCTGATGTACTTGTGTCTAGCAATTAAGGCCCTCCATTTCTACATGTTTGCAGAGATACTTCAGCCCTCTGCTCAACACTGGTATTTTCATGGGCTGGCATGTGTAGAACAGCTCAGGCTTTGGTGCTGCTGAGAGCCTCCTTCAAAGCTGAAATGGGACTCCTGGATTATTTAGGGGAATGGCTCTTTGATCAGTGAGGTGCCATTCTTTGAATGTGCTCAAGGCACATTGAGAAGAAAGGAGTGACATTATTTTGAGCAGGTCACCTATTCTACTGATTTGTGATGCTGAGGACTGAAAACGAGTGCCTGCTTCAGGAAGGCCATGAGCCTCAGTTTCCAAGGCAGTGCTGTATGAAGCCACTTGTTCCTCTTCTGGTCCAGTAAATATTTATTTTGTACAAAGATGTGCAGGACAGACTGAGGAATCCAAAGCTAAGGAATACTCGAAGAATGTAAGTTCATGTCCCTGTCCCAAATGGATAAAAGCACAGAGAATTTGAAAATGGAGATCCTACACCCCAACTGATCACCTTGATCAGGATTATTGGGTATTCTGACTTTGTGCCATCTCTCTGCAGTGTAATTGCAGACGGTAGAGGCCCGAGCAGCTGAAGCAGCTGTTTGTCTCCAATGTCTTACTCCCGTCTATCACCAATAGTTCCCTAAGTAAATGCTTTCTGGAAATGTCTTTGTCAGACCTCTTTTTCACCTGTGTGTATATGGGAAGACCAGATACCAAACATAGGGTTCAGAAGGCGTTTGCAGGGATTGTGAAAAACCACCATGTCTTGCAGGCTCTTGAAGGATTAGTGATTTCTGTCTCAGATTCCTCAGTATATCATAATCTTCATGGGCTATCCTGCTTCAGAAATATGAATGGATTTGTCACTACAATTTGTGGAGGAAATTTCCAAATGGGTAACTGTGGCACACAGAGATGAAGGTGACAGGTTAATTGGATAGTGGATACTTTGTTTCCACAAAGAAGAGTTTTGGAGACCATATACAGTTCAGTATGATAGTACTATATAGCACTGTTTTCCAGCAGTGTAAATTATATTAATCCCTTACCCTGGAGACACAATACACTGTGGCCCATTACTCATATATGGGTGTCTGTTATTGACAATTACATTCTTTACCTTCTTGGGGAAATAACGTAAACAAAAAGCTTTCTAACTGTTTCAGCATCCTTCCCTCTCCACTTTTCCTTCAGCCTTTCTCCCACCTTTCTGCCCCCAAAATTTATAACAGTTATATGCTCTTTTTTTCTTTTTTTTTTTTTTTTTAAACTGCAAAATGAATGGATCTTTGTACAATGTAATCCTGAATCTAGAATCTTGACTCTGTTGTTTTATGAGATCTGAGGCCTCTTTTCAAGTCTGGTTTTCTACTGACTTCTTTGACACGCTTCACTAGACCTAATAGCTCCCTATTACCAGTTACAATTTAGCATCTGAGCCAAGAGCTGAAGGAAAAAGGGAAAAAGGAGTGTAAATTATACGGAGTTGTGGTGAACAAAGGTTTTATTTCTCCTGAGCACAACCCTTTGATAGGAAAACGGGGGAGACAAATGTGTTGCTAATTTAATTAAGTAGTATGAGATGGCAGGGTCCACAGATGCCATTTAGGACTGGATTAATCAAGAGCAGGTGATGAAAATGAATAGTCACACATAATGTTAGCATTTTTAACAATCCGACACAGTCTAATGGAATCAAGTGCTATTTAACAACAGGGCTCAGTTTTGCTTGCTAATCCAAATTTATCTACACTTTCACCCTGCACATTCATGTGGATCAAGAACTCTGCTTCCTCTAGTTCCCATTAATTTTCTGGGGCGTTTTTAGTTATTTAACATTTTGCACAACATTTTCATGTCCCTTTGTAATGCACATGGAAAAAAGCACAGTTAGGGCTGTGAAAGTATTACATTCTAGGTGCTGAACAAGTTTAACATGGAGCAGAAAAACATCTGTTGACACCTGAGAGGTTATACTTATCAGTATAAAATCTTTATTTTCCTCCATGTGTTCCTTTCTAAAAGTGCAGAAAAGGGTCCTGTTCAGTTGCTTCCTTATTGAATCTAGATCTGAAAATATTTTTGTTCATAAATTTTGCAACTGCCTGCAGTTATTTAACAGAAATCTTCTTGCGTGGCTTTATCTTTCCTAACAATAGCTGAAGAATGGATGTTAGTTCAGTCTGGTCTCTGGTGAAAGAGTTACTAGATGAAGTTTACAACCTGCGTCAGACTGGAAGCAAATTTAACTGAGGATGAAGTCACACTTTCCCAATAAGGAGTTTTCAGCTAGAAGAAATCTTCTGCCTATAATTTCACTGCTTGCAAGGGGCTAGAACATACTGTTGGAAATCAGAAACGTGTCCAGCGGTGGTCTTATACCTGTGAACAGGCTGTGGCCTCAACAAGCACATTAACTTTACAGAGCAGTGGGCATAGAGATCATTCCTGATCCTCAGACAGTGTTTGACATAGAGAAGAGCATGCAGGAAAGTGACATGACATCTGTTTCTCATCCAGTTGTGCAGAGGGGGTATAAAGACTCTGTCACCTGTGCTAGGGCCCTGAAGGCTTTATAAGCTATTACTTCTTTATATGGTACCATAAAAGCAAAACAAATCCTGTCCGACACAAAACTGACAGAGCATTCTGTGGTATTCATAGTTTTCAAAGCCTGAGTTCTCTTTACCCTTTTAATGGACGGATTTATTGCACTTCAGAGTGCAATTTCCATTAGTTGTTATCAGGACTGAAGGGAGCTTCTTTATGTCACAGGGAGAGAGAACTACTCCACTAGGTGCTATACATTTTGTTGCATTTACAGAGCCTTCCCAAGCTTGTTTTCTAAACCTTACGATAATCATTTACAGAGAGACATGTCTCAGTTGCCTTCTTTCAATATAGCTATTCTCCAATCCCTGAAGTCTCTTTAGAAGAAACACTTCTGTGTGCCGTTAAACTACCAATGGTTTTAAGTACCTCTGAGTATTAACAAACTCAATACAAGAAAATCAAAGATGCATACGCATTTCTTTCCAGTGAGCATCCCCAGGATGTCCTATCGAATTCTGCATAGTTGTCTTTGGCTCTTTGCTGTTTCAGATGACCAGTTCATTTGTCAAAGTACTTCTGACAGGGAGGATAGAATACCAGCAGGGAGAAAAAATATGCAGCCTCACAGAAAAAGAACCCTAAACCACACACAACACAACCCAGAATGATGTGTGCTGCTGTGAACGTGTTTTTACACAAAACAGCCCTCCAGGATCACAATAAATGTTGGGATTTTTTTGCCAGCTGTTTCTGAAAATAACACTGTGAGACTTAAAACCTCAGTAAACATGCTGTAAGGCATTTAGCAATAGTGGATCAGCTGCCTGTCTTTCCCTTGCACGGTGGTCAATGCACTGTAGTCCTCAGATGCTTAAAACTCAGTGCTTGGGATAACCTCTTAAAATATTGCTGAACACAGTGCCTGTTTATATCTTTTTGCCCCATAATTACTCCTGTAGCATCATAAGCTACTCCAGTCATAATTACCAGAACTTGCCTGCAATATCCATGAACTTGGGTATGTTTATGAAGCTGCTGTCACACTTAAAGAAGTTACCACATCTTCCTGCACACTATTGCCCCCAGCTGAGACATCACAATTCTAAGAGAAAGTACTCAGAGCCTTCCACTTCAACTCAGCACCAGGATTTTTACTTAGCTCATCTCTCTTGCTTTTCACAGACCCAGACCTAAATGGCCATAGCTACTTTGCATAAATGACAATGACCTGAGATTAAATGATTGTCTAATATTCTCTTTTCAGAAGAGTGGAAATAAGGAAGACTCAAGTGGAGATAGCGTGACCAGATGAAGGCACAGTGTCCTTTGGTTCTAAAAATCTTCATCTAGAGCTGGTAGTTTAGTGTCAAGATTTGTGAGATTTGTGAGGACTGAGTGATGAAGGAGAAAGAATTGCTGTGTGCCTGTCCTGCACACCTATGCTGGAGCAGAGAGAGAAGACACTTTGAGTTGGAAGCGGGGAAGAGAGAAGTGATTATAGGAAGTATTTGGTGTCTCCTGCTCTAATTAGGCTTTCAGGATAACATCCATACAGCTCATCCCTTCTAAATTTTTCTTTTAAAGTGCTCATATTTTCTCAAATATGTCCACTTTTAGAGACGTGATCTTGTGCATTTCATCCCCATTTGAAGGCAAGGTTATGTTCTGAGGTGTTCAGGTCTTTTAATAAAAAAAAAATTACAGGTATTTAGAATACTTCTGAATTATGGAAAGTTTTTGTTTTGTAAATGGAAAAGTGTAACCAATAGTCTTGTTGAATTTTATATTAAAAACAGTGTTAAGTTATAATAAAGGAAAAAAACCTTATAAAAATTACAGTCTGGATTTATGTATATGTGTTGAAGATTAATGTCTGGTTAATTTGAGTTGAGCTATATATTATAATATGGTGTTAAAATTAGTTCTGAGAATGCTCATCTAGCAACCATGAATACGTTATAACAAAGTGTAATTAAGCCTCTTTAAAGCTTTTATCTCTTCACTTTTTTTTTTTTTCTTTTGACTGAATTTACAGGAACTTAGAAGCAGGTGCAAGGACATTTTTCCAGGGGGAGTTATAGTCTCATAGAAGTGCACAAGCATATTCCTTTATGTGTGCTGTCACACTCCCCCAAAAAAGTAAGAAAATAATGAAGGTAGAATACTTAGTGTTTCCACAATGTTGAGGTCTGTTTGTAATTGTTTTACATTATAAAGATCTGTAAATTGTCACCCAGATTTAACCAGACCAGTGGAAAACTGAATGGATGAAAATAAGGGTAGAATGCCCAGGCTCAGAAGCTAGCAGTTAATAGGTCAGGCTTTGCCTTCAGGCTGGTAACCAGCGGCGTACAGCCGGGGTCTCTCCTAGGACCTGAACTCTATAACAGCTTTACCAGTTACTTGGAGGAGATGATGGACGGCAATCTCACCAAGTTTGCAGGTGACACCAGATTGTGGGGACCACTCACAATGTTCAAGGATAGAACTGCCATTCAGAGATACCCAGGCAAGCTGGAGGAAGGGGCCAAAAATAACCTTGTGGAATACAACAGGGACAAATATTAGGCCCTGTGCTGGGGAAGGAAGAGCGCCTTGCAACACTACAGGTTGGGGCCTGAGTGCTGGGGGAGAAGGTCTTTGGAAAAGTGTCTGGGGGGCCTGGCGGACAGCAGAGTAAACAGGAGACAGCAGCATGTCCTGGCAGCACTGACGGCCAACAGCATCTTCAGCTATTATCAACAGGGCAATAGCCAATAGATGGAGGGAACTGCTTATCCCTCAAAATTCAGCACTCATTAGATGGTGTCTAGAATACTGTATTACTTTCTGGGCTCCTATCAGGAAAAAAGATGTCTATCTTCTGGAGCGATTTCATCAGAGACCACCAAGGTGGTCGGGGTCTGGAGCACTTGCCCTGTGAGGACAGCCTGAAGGAGTGGGTCTTGTTCAGCCTGCAGAAGAGATGGTTTTGGGAGATTTAGCAGCAGCCTTCCATTACCGATTAGGAGCTTATTGAGAAAACAAAGCCAGACCCTACTCAGTGGTGCATGGCAAGCCGAAACTCAGTGAAGCCAGAAAGTGAAACATGAGTGGATCTAATTAGATAGAAGAAAATCTTTTGCTATGAGGACAGCCCAGCAGTGGATGAGGTTGCCCGGAGAGACTGTGAAGTCAAAGTTTTCAAGACTGGATAAAGCACTGACCAGCTTTCATCTGACCTCACAGCTGACAGGTCCATCCAACCTGAATTTGCCTGTGATTTCATAAGAGTTACTACTCGTCTAGAGCTAATATCTGTTTAAAGGTGCTACACCTGGATTACTAGACAAGGAGCCACAGGCCTGTGTGGTAGTACTCAACTCTTGCTGAGCTACCAGGGCTTCACAGATGCCATGGCTCTGCCTTCAGCACATAGTGGACCAGCACAGGCTTGCTAGGAGGAGAAGGCTGCTGTGCCCTGTCCTGGGTCATTGTGAGGGGCAGCGAGAGGAAGTGGTCTGAGTCAGGTGACCACGAATTGACCAATTGGAGTATTCCATCCCATTCACAACGTCCTGGATATAAAAGGTGGAGACCAGAAGGACTTCGCTCTCTCGCTCTCTTTCTGCCTGGTCTTCTACTGCTGCACTTCGCTCCTTCTTCGTCTCTGCTGTCCCTGCAAGCTGACGCTTCATAATAGACTGAATCTAGTTCTGGTTGGCTGCAGGATCCTGCCGGAGCAGTTGCTGGGAATTACAAGGCTGGTTCTATAATACTTGTTCCGCTTTATTTTTCTCTATGTTTATTTAGTAGCATTAGTCAAATGTTTTCAAATTTTCCAACTCTCTTCTCTCTGTCCTTCTTTTCCTCTCAAAATTGCCTGTCCTTACTGAAAAGGGGGAGGGGAGGGGTGAGAAGGTGGAAGAGGGTTAAGGAAAATACATCTGCCGCAGTTTTTTATTGTCTCCCCGCGATCAAACCATGACATGCCCTAACAGTGCAACAACGGGTGCAGTCACTTTGATGAGGTTACTTATGCTTTCTAGTCTTCCTCACAAAGTAAGGTAGCTCTTATCCTCTCAATGATAAATACTTAAATAGAATTGCTTGGCCTTTGCATCTCACATAGCAATCAGAAGATAGACAGTGAATGCACCTAGTGTCTATGAATGTCAATCAATAGTGTGAATACTATTGAAATTATTGTTATGACATTTGTAACAATCTCATTTGTTTGGCATTCTAAATATTGAATTTCTTGTCTTTTTAGTAAATTAATTAAGCAGCTTTGTCACTGCAATCACGATGGCAAACTTATGTAGAGTCATGATCCAAAGTTCTCAATAGGTGAGACTCATCACTAGGATGTGACCAAAGTGGATTTATCTGTTATGATTTCAGGTGCATTTTCAAATAGTCAGATAGGAGTGTCAAAGAGGTAGCTAGTTTTTATATTAATCTGCTTCTTTACCATTTGCCTCACAAATGATTACTCCGAAAGGGAGCTGTATTGCAGCTAGAGGCAGCAGGGAAGGAACACTGGTGAGACCAAAGCTTCCCATCCTTGCGTTGTGCACAGCCACTGAGGGAAGCCATAGAGATCAAATAGAAAACAGGTAGTCAGTGAATCCTGATGCAGGATAGGGGAGTGGGGAAGAGAAAAAGGAGGCTGGCAATGTAGAAAATAACATGACAGATTCACAATTTTCTTCAGCTGAAGATATTTTCAGAAATGAGATCTGCCTACTGGAATTGAGTATAACGTAAATTATAAAAATTCCATCAATATATAATCATACATTCTCCAGAACACCTTTACTTATCCATTTCTAACTAGTACATCTGGAATAGGTGGCAAGAGCAGGTGTTGCCTTCTTATGAGATACAACATCAACACAGCTCAAAAGTCTCCAACATCCTTTAAAAATCATAGTCACTAGATGTGTATAGAGTAATCCAGTTCAGTTTCACTAACAGTAAGGTAAAACTTTTGGTTTTCTCCTTACCTGCTTACATGTACAAGTGTCAGACTCTAGTGCACTAAGAGGTTGTTCTCACCAAAGAGGCTGTCTTGCTGTGCCATCTCACCAAAGCACTCTGTATCATGTCAGGTTTTATTGATCTGCGTGGATGTATGTTTCTAGATCAGTGGATATCTGCCACAATAGTAGCAGCGCACTCCTTAATTGGCCGTGCTCAAAGAACTTGCTTTCTTCCCTGCAGAGATCTTGAAGAACAGATCTTGAAGTGATATGTGTGACGACTTCCAAGGAACTACCATTTGTCTCCTTTGCACACTGAAGATGCCAGATGTTCTAGGCACAACTCCAACCACACACAAGTTGCTGTTTTCTTGTGATTCTTCGTTTGTTTGTTTTGTTGGGTTTTTTGTAAGCAGAAAAAAAAAATTGGTTCTGTAAGTACCTAGGCAAAAACGCATCTTTGGATTCCTGTATGGCTAATGGCACATATTTTCTCCAAGTTAATTAAGAAGTATATAAAAATGTACTTGAGGCCTGTTAGGAATCAGTAGAGCTGTAGAAAATCCCATTGAGGAGTTTTGTCTCATAGCTTTAGCAATTGCATAATTATGCAATTGTTGTGTTGGGTTTTTTGTAAGCAGAACTGCGATCTGATTAATCAGTACAGTGATACTAAAATAGCCATGTTTTCCACCAGTGTGATAAAACATGCTGGCTGCTACATTCATAGGGATAAATTGGTTATTTTACAAAGTCTCAAAGGGTGAAGGCTTGGGGGTTTTATTTTAATGTTTGTCACATGATCTCGCTGCATGACATCGCAAATCTCCCATCTCTGCTTTGTTGGCCTATATGCATGAATAATTTTCCCAGTGCTTGTTTGTAGCCGAGTGGGAGAAAAAGAGAATTACCGCCACACAATCTCTTGTTGTTGGCGATCAGCATTCCGATGGTCTGAGCTGGCTTACAACAGTGTAAAGACATCAGTGGCATGTGTTATAATATATTGAGCATTGTACTCCTGAAGAACGCACGAAAGAAAGAACATTGTTCTACTAGGGAGCAATTCATCGGGTTTTTCCCAGAGACTCTTGGGTCAAGTTTTTATAGGCCTATTTGATTTTCAAATTCTTTTTCCCCCTTTTTCCTCTCAGTGAGCCATAGTGTCCAAACTTGTCTACATTTACTTCCCATGTTTTGTGCATGGTAGATGTCCTTTAAAAAGAGTATCTCAAATAAGTCTTTATTCTTGTTTTGTTGGCTCTTATTCTGTGTTTTCATGAACTCTGGCCCTGGCCATGGCAACTGCAAGAAAAATGTTAACATTGATTGACAGGATTAAGAAAGCCTCCATGCCTATCCGCATTTCAAACACTTTGGGAACAATGGTGTTTGGTGTGATTGAATTAATGAGATATCGCGGACTGTCAAAAGAGCACACATACTTTACATAAACCTGATTATCTTTGCATGGCAGAAATGAAAAAAAGGAGGGAACAGAGGTTTGGCTTTCACTCATACCTCCAAAGGAGCCATCAAAGTGTGTGCCCTGGCTCAGAGAGTGATGTGCCCGCTCAACTGGCCTGCCCTCCCTTTCTCTGCACATACTGCCTGCCTCTGCTTAGCATACATCAGCCATGGGCTTTAACAAGTCTATTCAGACCACTGGACCCAAAACAACACTCTTTTCAGAGCTCAGCTCCTCTGTGCTGTTTTTTTTTTTTTTTTTTTCCTAGGGATCTATTGTTTAACTTGAACTAAGCATACATTTCAACAATTAGACCTGAACTGGCTCCTACCACCCTAGCTTAACCCCAAAGGGTGACATCAGTCATGATACAACGTACATTCTGAGAGGTAAGCCACAGCTGGTGCTCACTTTTAGCAGTAGAATTACTGGAGAGAGAGGAAAGTTTTGTAGGGAACCTCTCCACACTTAAGTCTTTAGATGATATTTCTATCCTCTGGGAAATGTTCCAGCAGGCATGATAATCTGGGGAATAAATACAATTAACTGAAGTAGTGCTGTATTTTAACATAAGCTACTTTTTTTTCACAAGAGGACATCATGCATTAAGAGGCTCTGAAATGAAATGTAATCCAAAAGCTGAAAGGATTCTACCTACATACATACCTGTCTATCTATCTGTCTACTTACCTGTCTCATGACCTCTCTAATCATTTTACATGGTCCTTATTACCACAGATGAGCATTGCTTCCTCAAATGTATGCAGCACTGGCTTACTAAAAATCATAAGTTTAATGAAAGTGACATTTGATTAACTGCATAGTGAATATCAGGCCTTTCAAACTTTTTGAAGCAAGTAGTCACTTTTTGACTGGATTAAGCTCCTTGAATTTAGGAATCTAGCTGATGGTTCAGATGCAATTTTTTGTCTTCTAAAAATAGTATTATTTCTTTTGTGTGCTAAATCCAGTTGGACAAAATGCAGAAAAAGCTATTTATCCAAAAGGCTCTTGTTAGCAAAGCATGTCTAACAGTATTTCTAGCTTGCCTGGAGTAAAGAGATGTTGGGAAACCCTCAAAAAATTGTGCCTATGAGACCATCCAGTCTGTTTCTGCAGACGTACGAAGCATGGACAGTTTAAAGAAAGTTTAATTAAGCGAACAAACCTTACTAGTTTACTTGCATCTACTCAAACATCTAGTCCCCCCCACAAGATCTTCCGATCATTATGTTACTTCTCATCTGGTAGGAAAATGTAGCTGTTATATGTAAACATGAAATATAATACTAATTGGGTTTTTTTAGGATCCTTAGCTCACTTATATCATACTTTAGTAACTCAATTATATCATACATTAGGTCTTAATAAGTAAGCAAGATATAGCCTTTGTCTGTGTAACTTCAGTAGTAATGGTGCTGAGCTGAAAATTATGGGATTCCATGTCCAGATACAGTATTTCTGCCTTTCCCACTTTATGGCTTTCTTCCCTAAAACCTTGTAGCACTCCTGCAGACTTTAGTGATTCTGTGTTGTGATAAATGATTAAGTTTCACCAAGGATTTTGAAAAAAACTGTAAGCATACAGAAGTTTAAAATCACCTGGCGGCACGTGTTGAGCATTGCTTTGTAAATCATTAAATAATTTATGGCAAAACTAATTTTAACATGTGTGCATATTTTCTGAGGCCATGGATTAGTGACAAGCCTATCATAACAGATTAATGATTCAGATCAAAGAAAAGGAGTAGAGCACTGTGCTGTGAAGTCACAAAACAAAATATTTCCCCCCAGAGCTTAACCAGTAGATGTCTCTGTTTCACAAACCCTGTCATGGTAGCAGCTGCCATTTCCTCCTGATTACATTTCCTGCATCCTTCTTATTAGTAAAAATTCACCTTTCCAGGTCTTATTTTGAAGCCTGTATAATGTTGTCTGAATACTCAAGACGTTTGAAATTCAGATGTGCACATAATAAGCAGTAGAGAATGAGATAGCTAGGGAGTCGGATGCTCTCTAATGACTGACTCCACATTATCAGACTGCTTTGCACTATGATATAGGGTCTTTGGTGCTACCATTGTTTGCCCCTTTTTGTCAACAGAGCACAATCAGGATTTATGGGACTTCTATACAGCAACAGGCAGGGATGCCATCACAGCTTGCTCAAGCTTATGCTTCTTGTTTTTTTCCCTCCATCTTCTTATCAGCACTCTAGCTAGTATGGCTTCCGCTCAGTGCCTTACACACTGGTCTTATCCTTCTGGACTCTATCTTCTCCATTCCTATGACACGGGAGAGTCCTGAAGCAAGGGGAGCTGTAGCTGTAGCTCTGCTGGAGGAGAGCAGCTTTCCTTCTCCAGTCTTAACATCCAAAAGAGAAAACCTGTGCAAAAAGAATCTGGACAGAGAGGTGCCCTTGGGAGAGGGATGAGAGGGAAGGAAGAGTAAGAGTAATGAGATAACCCTGCCATTTCTTCATGTCCTTGGGCTGCTGCCAGCCTGCAGTGCCTTCTGTACAACACCCTGCTCTGCACAGCATAGAGCAGCTTCACTTTCCACAGAATGCCACTGGCCTCCTCTCTGCCCCAGGGAGGAGCAAGAAATGGCCATCCTGCCTGTTTCTCCTTGCTGAGAGCTCTGCCAATGAGTCAAAATTTTTTTCAAGTAGTCCTTTAAATTCTCATGGGCAATTACATGTCTATGAGAACAGCAACATAAAAGAAGTGACTATGAAAGATGGCAACAGCAATTTCTGCTTTTGCAGACACAGGTACTGTTGATCTTTATGCAGACTTCAGAATGTCTTTCCTGATCACTTAGAAGTAAACATTCACCCTACCCTTTAATTTACTTTCAACTTTCTGAATGAATATTGCTCACTTTTCCTTCTCACTTTTAGGGAATTTGCAGTAAAATTATGCTTTTCATCTATTAAAACTCTCATAATTTGAAATGTTAACACCTTTATTCTTGACATAAACAAAACGTAGGCCTTTTCCCCATCAAATAAATAACTTCAATTTGGGTAGACACTGAGGCTGAGGATTCATAACTGCTTTAAGCTAACAAAAGTGTGCTGTGCTGCTAATGTAGGTAATCCCAGCCTACTCTTTGCCTTGTCTCACCATGCTTTTCTGCTACTTCTCATGTCAACACTAGCACTAGCATGTATGCATGCTAATGGTGAGCTAGATCACTTCCCACACCTGCTTCAGCCCCAGGCTGATGTCAGCACAGAGGAGGTGACAAAAAACACTTGGCTGGGGGTTGGATGGAGGTAGGATTTCCAGATTTCAATTGCATGTTTTAGCTAGATAAGCCTAATGCAGTGGTGGAACCCCAGCCCAAGAAAGGAAGTCTGAATGTTGCAGAAGTGCGTGTTTAAGGATGTGTAATTAACAGATATAAGAGTTGTCATTCCACCCAAGCAGAAACTCTTTCCTTTTTCTGCCATCTTTTTTCTAGCTTCTTTAATAAAGGAAAGAATATTTTTCATTTGGGGTTCTGGACAGCAAAAGAGAGGTCCCTTTAGTACAGATGCTGTTATCTTTTTCCAAGACATAGGTGAAATTTTAATAAAAGCATGAATAGGAAGACAAACTATCCAGTTTCTATGCTGGCTGAAAATTCTCATTATTATGGTACGACAAATTTGTGTAATAAACCACATAAGAAGCATTGGCAAGCAGCTGAGACAGCAAGTAACAGAAAGATCCAGAAAATTTGAAGAGAAATAACGCGGACAAACACCTTCTTCCAAGTTTCTTGTGTCTCTCTTTGTTTCATATTGCTCCCACTTTGAATCTTGCACAGCAAATTAATTCTTTCATTCTGATTCACTGTCATGCACACACAACCTTCTAGCAACCAACAACTTACACCCTCCTCAACCATCACCCCTGACTCAGACCTCCTTCTTGTGTAACTCACCCAAATTCCTCTTGCACCTTGCACATAGCTCACTCTGCCATCAGAGCAGGAAGGACTTATGTTGATAGACTTCAGTCTGTGAAAACCATGCAGGCTTCTTCCACACTTATTGTTCCTGCCAGTCTTGATGTCCCCTCTGCCTTCTTTCATGAGCAGGAAACCTTTCTTTCCCTTATCTTGAAGCGTATTATCGCATGTGTGAGTTTAGTTAAGGCTTAACTATAGGAAAGAGTGAGTTCATGGTAAGCTTACATTTATTGTGATGATGCTACATTTACTCTCAAGTAGATATGTCAGTATATTGTATTAATACCCAGGTGGTTAAGTACATGCTACTGCTAGTGAGTTTGAACTGCCATCAGAAAACACCAGCAGATACTGAGTAATGCTTTAAAGCATATTCATTAAAACATGATGTCTAACGTGTTATAAAGCATCACTTATTTTCCTAATCCTGGCAGACCCTTTAAGCCTCATCTGCAGTAATATCATGACCCAACAGCAATTCAGCAACAAAAATCCTGTTTAACCCAGGGCACTGGCAATTTCATTAGGCTTTCTAGGAAAAGGCAGAGAGTGCACCTACCAGCATGGTCTTCCTGCCACTTCCCCATTTTTCTAAGTAGTGAACCAGTTAGTATTGAGTTAATCACTATGGATGAACAGAATTTGTTAGATTTTTTAAAAATTTGTGATGGCATTACACATTTCCTAGTACAAAAGCCAGAAGTCATCTACTGTCAAAGATGCCTAGTGTCCTAATCCTTGAGAAATATGGTCTAAAGCACAGAAGAGAAATTCTGCTCTCGTGAGACCCCAACTGAAATACTGTGTTCAGCTAACGGGCCTCCAGTACAAGAAGAACATGGACCTGTTGCAGTGATTCCAGAAAGGAGTCACAAAGATGATCAGAAGGCAAGAACACTTCTCCTACAAAGACAGGATGAGAGACCTGATGTTGTTCAGCCTGGAGAAAAGAAAGCTCCAGGGAGACGTGGAGACCTGTAGGGGAAAGGGACCTGTCCTGGTAGACAGCAGGATGACCATGAGCCAGCATTGTGCCCTTGTGGCCAAGAAGGTCAATGGCATCCTGGGGTGTATTAGAAGGGGGGTGGTTAGTAGGTCCAGAGAGGTTCTCCTTCCCCTCTACTCTGCCCTGGTGAGACCACATCTGGAATATTGTGTCCAGTTCTGGGCCCCTCAGTTCAAGAAGGACAGGGAACTGCTGGAGAGAGTCCAGCGTAGAGCAACAAAGATGACGAAAGGAGTGGAACATCTCCCTTATAAGGAAAGGCTGAGGGAGTTGGGTCTCTTTAGCTTGGAGAAGAGTAGACTGAGGGGTGATCTTATTAATGTTTATAAATATGTAAAGGGTGAGTGTCACGAGGATGGAGTCAGGCTCTTTTCGCTGACAACCAACAGTAAGACAAGGGGTGATGGGTTCAAGCTGGAACACAAGAGGTTCCACTTAAATTTGAGAAGAAACTTCTCAGTGAGGGTGGCAGAGCACTGGAACAGGCTGCCCAGGTGGGTTATGGAGTCTCCTTCTCTGGAGGCATTCAAAACCCATCTGGATGCCTTCCTGTGTAACCTCATCTAGGTGTTCCTGCTCTGGCAGGGGGATTGGACTAGATGATCTCTTGAGGTCCCTTCCAATCCCTAACATTCTGTGAATCTGTAAATCTGTGACCTTATACCAGTCTACCAATACCTAAAGGGGACCTATAAGGAAGCTGGAGAGGGACTTTTTACAAGGGCATGTAGTGATAGGACAAGGGGTAATGGCTTTAAAATGAAAGAGGGTAAATTTAGACTACATATAGCAAAGAAATTCTTCACCATGAGGGTGCTGAGGCACTGTGGCAGGTTGCCCAGAGAAGCTGTGAATGCCCCATTCCTGGGAGTGTTCAAAGCCAGGTTGGATGGCGCTTTGAGCAACCTGGTCTAATGGAAGGTGTCCCTGCCCATGGCAGGGGTGTTGAAACTAGATGATCTTTAAGGTCCCTTCCAACTGAAACCATTCTATAATTCCACGGTGAACTCAGAAGACTGAAAATTAAAATGGACAATACCATACTTGTTTCACTTAAATAATGAACACACATCTGCATATTCCAGGAGAGTGCTCATTTCTAGTTACACCCTCCTAACGAATTTCCACATTTTCAATTTTTGAGCTAATTTTGAAATAAAATTTTAAAAGAAAGTAATTTTATGTTAAACCTTATTGACTCTGCAAACCTCTGCACTAAAAATAATTTTCTCTGATGACAATGTGTGTAAAACAAATCACTAAATGTATGATACATTTCTTGATTTAGGTTTTGACTTCTTTACAATATTTCCTTCTGGCTTAAATACAGCAGTCTTAATTTTAAATCTGGCAACATTTAGAGGTTAAGAGATTTCCTTTATAGTGATGGTTGTCCTTTCCTTTTCAACTTTGTTTTAAGGGATGCATTCTTTGCACTCCAGATTCAGTATCCTTGAGTAACTGGAAATCACTAATGTATATAATTGTCACTAGCACTGCTGGGACAGGGGAAGCTTTGTGGTTAGCACAATGCCCTGGCAAAACATGTTTGACTGGATGAAAAATTTTGTGGAGATTAACACCCACAGAGCTAGCCCACTGGTAGGTTTTTGCAGGTTAATGGAAATGTGTGGCAACAGGCAGAAACATTAGCAGGGTCTTTATCTTTAGGTCTCATAAGAATTGTCTTTAAGCCCTGCTAACACTCATGTTTCAGGCTTTTCTAGAAAGAAATAGGACAGCTAGCTACATGCCTATTGTTAGGATTAGCCACATTCAGTTCAGGGTTTCTCCCTTCCCCAACAGTGGTTCAGAACTGCCCCGCTTTTTTGACACTTATTTTGAGCATGTATCAAACATTGTGATTTGCTGGTTGCTGCTTCCTGCCTCTTAACTAAAGAAAAGGAAATTAACAGCAAATTGCTGGGCTGTAGAGAACTGACCTTGGAAAATTTTATTTGAAATGTAGTGCTTTATTAAATAAAGCTATGAAACGCTGAACTCAAGGTTCACGCCTTTCTGTGCTGAGAAGTCGGTGTGGTCATTGAGTTAAATTTAAAATGAGTATGAGCTTCTTGTAATCATATACAAATTTGTTGCTCTTTTCAGGTCTTTGTCAGTTTCTTTGTATATTAAACCATAGAGACTTCACTCTTTAGTAGATTGAAAATGGAGCTGGGAAGGGGTTAAGGATCTTCGTTGACTGCAATTTCTCAATCAGCCTCAGGAAGCCTCAGGTCAACTTTGCTCATAAAACTCTGCACAAATATTTCTTTTTCTATCAGAGGAATTCTAATTCCACACACAGACCAGTGCCACTCAGATTATTACACATTATTAAAAATTAATTTTAAAAAATGGTTTGGTTCCTGTAATCTCCTATAGAACTGAGAATCTGAGGTTTTGAAAAAATGTCTCCCATAATAATAAAATAAACACTAAATATAGTTCTTTTTCCTGGTCTTCTTACTTTTTTTGTTATCTCTCAGTTTTGAAATCTTTGGGTTTTTTCTGCCTTGCATGGTACAACTGAAAATTTTACCTCTAGCTACAAGACCATCCTTATGAAAAAAAATCATATGGAACTTAACAGAGATAAAAACCTGCTACAGAGACTAATAGGTTTCCATAGAAATTACTCTAAAACCCATATACTTTAATAGAAACTTCAATAGAAAATGTGAAAAATCACTCCCTCCTGTGGTAAAACATGTAAGAGGGTGGGCTCAAGAGAAAAACACTGTCACAGGGAGACTTATATTTTGTGGCTATAAGGCCGGAGTTGGCTGTACCCCACAGAATAGGCCTGTAACCCAAATTATCTGGACCAATTTGTCAGCTGGCAGGGAAACCACCTTATGTCCTGCTGGTCAAAGGCACCAGGTCTCCAGGAGAGAGATACCAAGGTGTGGCCAGCAGGTTGAGGGAGATTATCCTTCTGCTCCACTCTGTCCTAGTGAGGCCTCATCTGGAGTACTGTGTCTGGTTCTGGGCTCTCCAATTCAAGAAAGACAAGGTACTGCTAGAGAGAGTCCAGTGGAGACCTACAAAGATGGTTAGGGGACTGGAGAATCTTTATTATGAGTAAATGTTGAGATAGCTGGGTCAGTTTAGTCTGGAAAAGAGAAGACTGAGAGGGAATCTTATCAATACTTATAAATATCTTGAGCATCGGTGTCAAGAGGATGAGACAAAAATCTTTTCAATGGAGCCTAGTGACAGGATAAGGGGAAATGGGCGCAAACAGAAATACAGGAATTTCCATCTGACTATGAGGAGAAACTTCTTTACTTTGAGGGTTCCAGAGCACTGGAACAGGCTGCTCAGAGAGGTTGTGGAGTCTCTTCTCTGGAGACATTCAAAGCCCACCTGGACATGTTCCTATGCAACCTGCTCTAGGTGAACCTGGTTTAGCAGGGAGGTTGGACTAGATGATCTCCAGAAATCTCTTGCAACCCCAGCCATTGTGTGATTCTGTGATTCTGTAAAAAAAAAGTTGGTCCTTCCCCTGCACCCAGGTGCAAATTTTCATTCATCTCTGCTCAGAACTGAGCTGACCATCTGAAAAATGCCATACGCCCACACAGATGGATGGCAGGAGAGCTTGTTACATTCCTGTGTTGGCATTATACCCTGTGTGACTGCAAATCCCCATGTGCAGCTGGCAGAAGTTTCAGGATGCTCAGCTTGGGAGTAGGGAAACATGCAGAAGGTAGGGTGCCTGCAGAGAGAGGATTAGGAGACCAGGAGAAGTGGGGAAAACAGTCGGGAGGACACTGTGCACTGTGACATAGACCCGTAGCCATACTCCAGACTAGAGTGGTCAAAGGTAGGTTATCCTCATGGGAGAGAGTGCATGCGTGGGATTGTGCTACTCAGGAAACTATTGCCAGCTGCTAAACTAGAGAAAAAAAAGGAGCTGTGAGTGAAAGGCAGGAGATTTCTTCTTCAGATATTATTTTTTTTGCCATTGTCTTGTTCTCTGACTCTCTTGGATCATGTCTGTTTTCAGAGTTACCTTGTTCTAATTTGTGTTTTAATAAAACCTAGCCCTTTGGGGTATTTGTGTTCCTGCATCAAAGAAGGGATAGTATGGTTCTACTTCACAACTCTGGTGAATTTGGGATCTCGAATACAATTGAGTAGGCATAAACTTCTAAGTATACCTACTGCTGGTTCCAGCCTAGCAACTACCCATGTGCATACGTATGCTGGTCCCAAACTAAAGATTATTTAAGAGAGATTCTTTTAATTGAACTATGCCACTTAGTTGTTTTCCGTCAATAAAAAGTTTACAGTTCTCACTATGCTCCACAGAAATCTTGTGGTGGGGAGAAGAGCAGTTGAAAACTGTGATGGATATGGTATGCACCTTGTTATGCCTTAAAGAGATGGTTTTGCAACTTCTCTCAGGGAAGAAGAAATAAGCGGTGCAAAGGCAGGACAGTATCTGTTCCTTGAAGCCTACCTATTCTTTGCAAAAAGAAGGCACCAACCTTTGAAATAAAAGCATTCAGCAATCACAACCAGCTAGGGGAAAATCACAAATCACCAGCTACCCCTAGAGGACCAACCCACTCACTTCTGGGACCACGGACTCTTTTCTGGGTCCACCAACTCATTTCTGGAACAATCTCCTTAATTATGATGAGTAGCGAGCAGAGGGAGGAGGTGAACTGTCCTCTCCTGTCTTGCATGCAAACAAACAGAAGTATAAAAGTCTTCCCACTGGGGACACTAATTGCATTGTGTTACATGGCATTGTGTCACACCCATCACCCTGAGAACCACAGAGATCATCACTGGATTAACCAACCTTTGGAGTGGTGAAATATACCTATCTTCTGATATCTCTTTCTCTTTTTCTTTTTTCTCTCCCTGTTTCTAACTTTATTCTGGACACCTAAGGGTGATGTCATAAGTCTTGTTAAGTTTTATGATGTAGTTACAAACTTTCACCAAGTCACTATTTGCTGTAATTCCACTGAGATTTAGTAAATTTGTGATTTAATTGAACCTTTTGAGTGACTGTCGTTAGTCCCAATATTTAAGCCCAGAGTATTTAAAAGTCAACCTTGTCCTCACCCCACTTAGTGGGACAGGGCAAATACTGATTTAGTATATCAACATCAGGTAGAAATCCTCTGCCCCTCGGAACGGCTGTCCATTTGTTTATTTGTACAGGTTAACAAGCTTATTAAACATAAATATGAAAAATATTCATTACTAGTAGTGCCAAGTTCTCTTAATAAAGGTAGCATGTACTTATAAACTTATCCAATGTCAAATTTTTGAACAAAAATTTTCTCTGCTAGTTTACCTGACACATCTATAGGAATAATATATAATAATAAAAATAGCTTATGCTTAGAGCAATGCATCATAGCAGTGGTCTCAGCCTTACAGAAACCTATTCCTGCAGTAGAATGTAACAAAAATATTGAGGTGAAAGATTTCTCGTTTCTTTAGATTTCATAGAATCATAGAATTGTTCCATTTGGAAAAGACCCTCAAGATCATCAAGCCCAGCCATAACCTAACTCTAGGACTAAGCCATGTCCCTTAGTACCTTGTCTATATGCCTTTTAGACACCTCCAGGGATGCTGACTCCACCACTTCCCTGGACAGTCTGTTGCACTGCTTCACAAACCTTTCCATTAAGAAATTTTTCCTAATATCCAATCTGAACTTTCCCTGGGGCAACTTGAGGCCATTTCCTCTTATCCTATCACTTGTTACTTGGGAGAAGAGACCAACATCCTCCACGCTACAACCTCCTTTCAGGCAGTTGTAGACAGCAATCAGGTCTCCCCTCAGCCTCCTTTTCTCCAGGCCAAACAGCCCCAGTTCCCTCAGCTGCTCCTCATCAGACTTGTGCTATAGTCCCCCCCCAACCTTGTTGCCCTCCTCTGCACTCTCTCCAGCACCTCAATGTCTTTCATGTAGTGAGGGGCCCAAAACTGAACACCGTATTCCAGGTGGGGCCTCACTAGTGCCAAGTACAGTGGAACGATCACTTCCCTAGTCCTGCTGGCTACACTATTCTTGATACGTTACTATTCTTCCTAGTAAATTCTGATAATTGTATTAGTTTGGGTGCTCATCAGAGCAACTTGCACTGGATACAAATCTGAAATAGTCTGGTGCTTTCCCAGAAAGTGCCAATGCACATGCAAGCAAATTAAATATACATCACTCGAAACTGCCCAAACGTGATCACTTGTTTACATGATCATTTACAACCTTTGGTACTTTTCAAAAAGTTCAATGCATGAAAGATGCTGACAGAAAACCCAAGTTCCAAAGCATCTCATGGAGCTCATGCCTTAATAGCCACCTGCTAGTAATCAGCATCTTGAGACAGTGAGTAGATTGTCACATGTCAGGATGTATACTTACCTGTTGGACTTTTCATTTTGTATGCAAAAAGTACTATGAAACAAGTCCTGTGAGGTTTCAAAAAGCAGATGAAAGGGTTAGAGACACCATAGGTCATATCAGGTATGTTGATGATTAAAAAATTCTTTGCTGCAGTTTCTGATGCAATACACCGAACTCTGTAGTTTTAAATCAGGTGAAGAAATGGGATCATCTCAGAATGAAGCAAACTTGAAAAGTATGAAGGCTGTGTCATTTAATAGAAACAGGATAATGTCCTAAAATAATGGTCAGATTGCAGAAGCAGCAGATTAATTCGAATTGCGTGTGTTCAACAAAGGGATGTTCTAAAGGAATTGTGAATAAAATTAGAATTACTCACTCCCTCAAACATTCATTCACAAAATACTTGGAAAAGAATGGAGTCTAAGAATGTACAAAAGTTCGTTGTAAAATGTAATTCTTCCACAGTCTGTTCTTCTGAGAGTAAAAATCATGAAAAATGCTGCTTAGAAAGATACTATGGGGGACTTTTAAAAATGGTGCTGGTGAAAACCTTCATATTTCCTGTATCAAAATAGGACAATGTCTATGTTCCCAAGATGGGACTACAGCACAAACATATGCACTTTGATCATATCAGACATAAGGATGGAAAAGACCTTGAAATAGTTAGTGCGTATGAAAGGGATCATCCTTGCAGAAGATGGCTGGTGAGAAGATGGTGTGTGACAGATGATTGGAAGTCAGTTACTTATATACAACTCAAACAAGAAATGCATTGAAAAGGCTCTCAAATATTGCATTAAGATGTTGCCAATATTTTACTAGGATTTTACCTTAAGGGAGAATGAATGCCTCTTATAACTCATTTAGGTCCCTTCTGTGTTATTCTGAATTTCTGACTGGTTAGAAGTCTTGTTGCACACAGAACCTTTCCAGACCATTGGAGATAAAAGCCAGTTGTCTGTAGACATATAAATGTAAAATGGAAACACTGTATGTAAGATGATTTGATGTGATATTCCCAGGTATTTTGAACTCTCAAGATACAAAAGGTGATCACAGGCTCAGAGAAGAGGACAAATATTCAGGCAGGCATGAAAGGGACCATATTCCTAATCAATATTTTGAAGTATCAGATGAAAATACGTATGGTCTCAATGCTATTGTTTGCTGCAAAATATCAGAGGATATTTTGTCATTCTGGATAACTTGGTTTTAGGAATAAACTTTTATTGTTACTAGTAACATTAGTTACAGAGAGAGGATACAGCATGACAGCATCTCTTCCTGTGCTATGCAGGTAGGAGGGTCAGGCAGCAGAGATAATATAGCTTATGATGTACACATAGCAAGCACAGAGAATAAAAGACAAAGGTCTGGAGAATAATTGTGATTAAAGGGGCATATCCACTGTATTTGATTCATTTGCAGTGGGAAAAAAGGTGGTCCTTTCTGAACAATGCTTTTGACACACTAGATTTGCTTGTGTTAAACGGCTGAATAGCTACAGTCTGAAAAAAAATCTCTTTCGAAGGAACTGCAAAAAAAGGACTTGCTTTGTTTTGTTAAATGAAAACAAATGTGTGTTCTACTTTGCATAGGTATGGTATCAGAACCAAGTGCTGCTCCTGTCTCTATACTGGGAACTTCCCATCACATTTGCTTTCTGTTCCTAATGATTTTTGTTTGCTTGTGTTTGTTTGTTTGTTTGTTTCTTCCCCCACTCCTACTTTCTTGTCTTATTTCCTCCCCCCTGCCACCTCCTAATTTTCTTGTTCGTTGGAATTATTTGTTTTTAATTTGCTCTTATCCTCTTTAGAGAAAGACAGGCTTGCAGAGCAATTTTACTATGTATTGAACTTGCTGCTGCTTTCACTAATATTTTCTAAAGTTTATCTAAACTAGATATGTAATTTGCAATTAAAATTGACTATCAATGACTTAATAATAAAATTAGAACTGAAGATCCAAACAAACAAAACCATTTAAGATAATTTTTTATAGGAAATTATGTCAATGTAGTTTGTGTGAAATAATAAAGGAACTGTATTCAGAAAGCACAGATATGTAGCTGCTAACAGTAATATTTATCACTATTCAATGCATTTCTGCATGTAAAAATGCATGATACTCGTTTCAGAAGTGGTTTCATAACTATATGCTTATATATTTATACCCAAAAAATATTCAGGAAGAGTAGTAAAATAAACATTTGAACATAAATTTTACTCAGCTAGCAATGGATTTTTTGTATTTTATTCCTTGTTTTATTATGCAGGGAGAAGGCATAACATTTTAAAACGTGAAACTACAGAGCTATATTTAATGCTCAAAGTCAACTATCTTTCCCTTAGAGGATAAGAAAATTCATTAAAATTTCTATGTATTTTTCTGTCCTCTTTTTCTCACTTTAAATTGTTTTTCATTTATCTCCTAAAGAAATCATGCTTGTATTGACTTTTTTCAGGCTATGCCGCTTTTTATAAGAGCCATCTAGTGCAGTAGGATTTTTTATTTAGAAGACCATACAAAAAAGGCAGATCTTTAGCTTGAGTAAGTTATGCTATTATCATTGACTTCTATGATGCTCTGGAAATTTTCTCCAGCTGATGTCCTCCATGTTCCAAATTTCAAACATTCAGTGAGTGTTCAGTATGCTTTTTCTTCTGTAGGTCGCTAAATTACAATGAATATTGTTGTTGCTGTTACTTTTGTTCTGTGGATCCTCTTTCATTGTCTCCTATATGGAAAGTCCTTTAAAGTATGTTTCTTTTCACTGACTGTAACTGCAGTCAGCAAAATCTAGCTCTGAAATACTCAGATGAATCTCACACAGGGAGTCTCACAGGCCTGGAAGCCCTGAAAGGTGTTGCCCCATTGGGAATGGCATTTTGCAAAGTCCCTGCTGTGACCTCCTGTACAGTACACTGCAAATTTTGGTAACTGATGGAGAAAAAAGGATGCAAACTAACGTGTGGAAAGAGGGTATTCTGGAATGATCAAGAATATGAAGTTGTTTCACAATGGGAGAATAAAAGAGCCCAGGTTGCTTACCATCAAAGAAGAAATAAAATTGCTCTTTGTAAACACTTTGTAGTAATAAACACCAGAGAGATAGGAAAACCGAAGGACAAACCTGAAGGAAGATAAAGCGGGTGTCTCTGAGACAGTTAAACTAGGAAGTAGGATTACAGATATCAGAAGAGCAAAGTTTTGAAACAGCCTTACTATCAGAAAAAAAGGAGGAAGGAGACCAAACTGCTTTTAAGTTGAGTGTAGGAAAATTTAAAAACAGAATTGTAAAGATGTAGTTGCCTGGAATGGTAGGGGATGGTGATGATTTAGGCTATTGATATATTCTTAGGAGTGGTAGTACACAGTATGTTGCCAAACAAGCATATCACAAGATCCTAATCTTTCATATCTGATCCTTGAGATAGACAAAGAATACAAAAAATGAAAACATTTCCTGGAATAGGAAGTTAATTTTTGTTCTACATATTTTCTATCTGCTATCAGTACTGTACCTGCAAAATCTTGGATAGCAAATTTATTGTATATTCTAAATGATATATATAATATGCTTTGTAATCGTTCATTGGATGTCAAGAAACCAGAGGAATGGTCAGCTCACTTTTCTGCTAGACTTTTGCCCATTGATCATTCCTAGGGTGTTCTGAAACAAAGTTAATCTTATGTTCACATTCCCTCCATTATTAATGTATTTATTTAGTTTTCCTGCCTTTCCTGCTTTTTAGTCTCAATTCCATTCTTTCCATATACTTTCCCTGTTTCTTTTCTATTCTCTTATTATTGGTATGGCTAAAGTATCTCCTGTTGTTTGTTTTAATTTCTTAATTTAATTCTAATGCAATTCAGTTGCAGACCTTAGACCTAAAGCCTAAAAGTCAGACTGACTTTCAGTAGCTCTCATTTGCTCCTTTTCCATAAACAAATTAAATCCAGGCTCTTATGGAAGACCTTGCATAAACCTTACACCTGTTTTACAATTCCTTTCCAATGTGATTGTCTCTCAAACCTAATGAAACCATCAAATCAACTTGCTGATATCGGTGATATGACAGTATATTCAGAAGGGAAATTCACATATAAAAATGCAGAAGAAACACACAAAATTCCTTCAGCTTCTGGCACTGTTGTCGTAGCAGTATCTGAGAAGTGAACCTTGTATCTTCTGAAAACTTGGTGGTGCTTTCTCAGCTCTTTGTGTTCAGCAACATTTGCCTACCTTGTAGCATGCACATTACCATCTGAATTACAGGATGAAATAGAAAAGCTTACTGCCAGATGGAATTGTAAAGATGGAAACAATAATAAAAAACACATTAATTGCTAATGTGCTCTTCAGAATTATACTGTGAAGTCTGAAATACTAAAACTTTACACTGAAATGTTTAAAAAGACTTAGAGACCTTTTTACTTGCAATATTGTTTTTTTCTCTTTCAGTAAAAATGTCTCCAGATTTATGGAAAGAAGTAAGAACAAAATCTGTGTCTCTGAAAAACATCATCCTGTCGATGTGTTTGCGGCTCAGCTATAGAATTCTTACGGAGGTTGAGGGAAGTCAATCTTTCTGCCTGTAAGCCAACGGAATATTTAAGTCAGATTGCATCAATGTTCTATCTTGCATTTAGATGTTGCACTCCTTTGCACCTGCCTATCGTTGTATATAGAATATACACTTTCTTAATGAATGTCTATGCAAAATGGTCTCCAGTGTCTGTTAAATGATCCAGCTATAAAACAATAGTACTAATAATAAATATGAAAATGCCATTAGTGGTTTAATAAGTCTCTTTTTTCAACGGTAAGTATCAAGGAAAAATAATATAAATTTCAGTCTAATACTACTGAAATTATTTCACAATATGTTGTGTGGGGTCAAATATCGTAAAAGAGTGCAAGGCAAATAGTGCCATATATTTTTAAAATATATCTTTTCTTTTATCACTTTTTATATGGGGCCGACATGAAGAATGGCAATAGCACAAAACAACAACTTAAGATTTTACTCTCTATAAGAAGGTAGCAATTGAGGCAGGAAAGTGATAGGACTAAAGTGGAAACAAATGTAAAAATAAAGTGTTTCCATTTGAAGATTATTCATTTAAGGAAAAAGACCTTCATATTTTCAGTTAAACAGTTCTTTGTACCCAGAGTGTCTTTCTTTCACTCAAAGAATGCTTGCTAGTAAGAATTTCTTGTTGGTAAAAGTTAAATGTCTTTTCTTTTTGATCTTAAAAGTTTAATTCTTCTATATTAATCCTACTCTTAATCAGAGAGATTTACCAGGACTTAAGAAGGGCACATGTACGCACACAGCAGGGAACAGACAAGAAAGGAAAAAAAAAAAAAAAGATGATGCCTCCTATTTATGGCTAAGCTTTGGGAAGATATAATTAATTCAGACCCCAAATTATTCAGGATTCAAGGGATAGTGGCTTTCTTTTCCTATCAGTGCAGATTTTAGCCCTGGACTCTTGGAAGGTAATTTGTTTTTTTGACAGAAATTCTAGTGACTTCACTTCTCTTCAAAGGCCTCCCATACGAATTAAAGGCTAGCTGCATATCATTCTGGCATCTCATGAAGGAAGTTCTTTGTTTCTTTGGCATGCTAGGTGCTTCAAGCCTAGGAAACTACAAGTCCATGCAGTTTAACATTAAGAAGCATAAGAAATATGAAGGACAAAGACAACAGATGGGTGCATGTGAGCAAATGCAATGTTACGGTCCTCTGTCAGGAAATGAGGCTTTTCATCAGACAATGTTTCCCTCACATGGACATGTGTTGATCTGAGTTACAGTGAAAGCATTGAAAAAAACCCCTCTTTTAATTTGCTTTTCAGCAAATTGTTTGGTTGTGTAAAATAATGATTTGTTTTATGGGTCAGTGGTTGGTTTTAACATAATCAGTATACCTAGCTCACTTGCCCAGGCTGTGGCCAAACTCAACTGGCAGTGGCCAGTCTCAGAAGCCAGGATAAATGTGTAAAAACATAATTACACTTCCTGCAGAAACTTTTCCAGCTTCTAGTGATTTGTGGTTTAGAGTTTCCTGAGAAAGAGATCTTGAGGGAGTTCTCTTCCATGCAATTTGCTCAGATGTCTCTTGAAATCACTTGAACTTCCAACATCTGTAGTATCCTGAGTCAATGAGCAACAGTGGTTTCTGTGTGGAAAAATATCTCAATTTGTTAGTTTTCCATTGTCTAGTCATATTTATGTCACCTAGATATTGTATCAGGAGAAACACTGAACAGGTATTCTCTTTTTATCTTCTGTGAGGCACTCATGGATTTTATGGACCTGTATTATTCTCTCGTTCTACCCTAGCATCTCTTTTCAAGGCTGACCAGTCCTTTCTTTTAGTTATTTTTTAAAGGGAAAATATTTCTCACCTTTGATCACCCACATTGCCTTACTCTTTGAGTTTTCTGGTGTCTGGCTTTGAATATTTTTTGAGAAGGTGACAGACCAGTATTTAACATGCACAATATGATTTTAAAAGTAGCATAATTATATTTGTTTTGTTTGTTAATCTTTGCTCTTCTACTGAAATACAGTGGCAGGTTTATTCTGCTTCAGCTTAGAAGTCAACAGATTTTTTTTTTTTCTGCAATTTAATTAGCAAGTGGAATGGTGCTCCTTTTGTTTTCTTTGGATATATGCTGAATGTGGTAGCACAGATTGTATTTGTTCTACTGCACATTTCTTTGAGGGCAGAAGAAGAGATTCCAAAGCATTAAAAAGACTCTCATCAGTCTGTGGAAAATTGCATGACACAGCATCGTGGTGTAGTTCTCAAACCAGGGACTCCCCAAGTAGTTCATGTAGAACAGAAGTCTTTTTCTTTATATACTCACCCTGCTTCAATATATGCTGTCTCTACTGGGAGCAGTCAGATGTGGCTACTCCTCTCCAAATGCCTGTGGTTGTTTTTCTTAACCTGAACAACACAGGAACAAAATGCAGTCTTTCCATTTCTGTAGGGATATCTACCTCAGGATGGGCAGTGGTAGCTGAAGGGTTAATTCCCAATGGACAGAGAAAAAGCAAACAGTCTGGGTGCTGGTTTGTAAAACGAATTTTCAATGTGTAGCCCACAGACTATCATTGATTGCGGTAAATAAATAAAACCACTCCTGACTTTTATTGTTGTAGGGAGTAATTATAATTCACAGGGCCAGACCCTTTGTGCCACAGAATGCTTCATTTGTGGTTTGCATGAGCAGATACATTAACTTCTGTAAGCTCTTTTCATTAGAACGCTATTACTCATTGAGGACTGATCAATATATCATCTATACAACATCTTGAATGTGGATGTCTGGACCCATTGTGGGCTTGCTGATAATGACTTCTTTATTCAAGCCAGCTTGTAGGAACAAGGAGATAAAGAAAAGGGAAGAGAATTATAGCATATGCTCATGAAAGTATTCTAAAGGTTATAAACAGAAAGCAGGAGTAAAGCTACAGGGTAGAGAAAGAGATCATAGAGAAAAAAATGAGTGGAAAGGAACTGAAAGTTGAAAAGGAAAAAGGGTTAGAGTTTCACTGTATTTCTTTTTCTGACATTATGCAAAGCAAGCTAAGTTTTAATAAACCTTCTTTGAAACTAGTCCTCCCCTTTGGGATTATATTGCCCTTTAGGTTTTCATATCCTAATGCTCTGCTCATCTTGTGAGCCATTTAAGTATTCCCAATGAAAGCAGAGCACCATTTTCCTTCCCTCATGCAATCTTTTATTTATCTTTTGTTCTTCTCCATTCTCACCTCCCTCTTGCTGGTCCAAATAAACTCTCTGGGGCTCAAAGGTTTTATTTCTTCCATTAACTTTTGATTGCTTACTGTATTCACCCTTTTCTTCTGTTTCTTATGCCTTTAAACAAATTTTATATAATTTTATTAGAAATTCAATGCATAGTGTGACAAATTACAGCTTGATTCAGGTTCACTGCACTCCCCGTATTTGGAGTGCATTTTGGAAAATGGTAACAAATAGAACATTGTATATCCACAAAACACTTCATTCATCTATTCCAGCTTTTTCCTTGCTGCTCTACTTCGGCTTCTGTTTTGCTGATGACGAAATAAACAAAAAATTACAGTATATTCTGTAGACTTGAGGGGAGATGTCATGCAATTAAAGGAAATCCAGAAAGGGTTGGATGTCCTCACCACAGAAGAAGATAGATAAACAGCATTGCAGGCTGCAGGCTACTATCAGAATGATTGAAATATTGCCTAATATTCATTCACAACAGTAACAGACATGATCAGAAAAGCTCTTTTTTTTTTTTTCTCTTTTTAATATGTGAAACAGGTACAGACAATTTCTAATAAGCTTTGGGTGGGAAAAGTTATTGTCAAAAATTTTTGCTTCTGGATTCATGTTAAAGATAGCCAGTTCCTTCTATATAAAAACTAAAAGTTTCCGCTAGAATGGAAATGTTCTCCTTTGGGTTGTATTCCTTAGTCAACTCGGGTCAAATATTATTCTTTGAGGGCAGGTACAGGTGACTGTATGTCTGTTTCAGCTGCCCATGGACTTTATGGAAGTTGCAGTTCAGGTGTCTTGCTTGTGTCCCATGTTGAACTGTAAGGCTGCAACATGGAAATCACAGGAGAGACTTAGTCTTCCACAGTGCACAAAGGAAGAAAAGGATTAATTGCTCCCACTTCCTTGGAAAATGAGAAAATGCAATTTGATGCTGAACTGTGTCTAGATTAAACTATTCAATTTGGAAATCTGCACGTTTGTTTTGATCAAATGAAGCAAAAGGAAAGATCTGACATTTCAAAAACGAAAGGCTCCAGTGTTCAAAGGAAAGAAAAATAAAACTGTCTGTGGAAAGAAAAGCTATAATCAGAAAAAGGGTTAGCACTCAAGTTCTAGCTAGCAATCACCGTAAATGGCTGGGCAGATTTTGATAATCTCTGCCCAGTTGCTATCAGACCACAGACACGCAGTAAGTCAGTAGTGACTTCACCTAAAAAAGGCTCTGCAGCACGTGTACTGGTGCAAGGCTCATGAAGTCAAATTTATAGTCCAGAGTTTGCTGCTCAGGGTCCATAAAGAGTGTGTGGAGAGAATTAAAACACAGCTCTAGCATGCACTAAAGCACACCCTGCACTCACTGCTCTCTAGCTGGTTTGCTTTGGTGCTCCTATGTCTCTCTGCAATCTGCTGTTATTTTTGCGTGCCTGTCCTGTGCTTGTGCTAAAAAAGGCAGAACATGAGATTTGCCTTCAGCTTATTGGTTTCAGATGTTTCACATATCTTCTGTAACTTATCAGTTCTCCTAAGAGTCAAACATGGAGGTGTTTCAGACTGCTTTATGTACAATGTGCCTTCTAGACTCCAGGTTGATGTCTCTGATTCTATGATTATTCCAGTGACTTTATTCTGCTTATTTATAATTAGTTGTGCTGCAGAAAAAGGCTCAGTCAGATGTTGATAAACCAGTTTGTTTTGTACTTTGATTCTACTTTCTCCTGCTTCTGCCAGACCTTTCACACCTCTCAATCCTTTCTTAGTATGCCTAATACTGCTATTACAGCCTTTCCTTCCACTGTGTTTGTATGAAGGATTCTCCTCTCCCGTGGACTTCTAGGGATTTTTTCCTACTGGGCTGTTCCAGCAGTATTATGTAAAGAAGTCTCAGGCCCAAGTGGGAGAATCCATTACAGGTGCTTCATTGAGCCTAGAAGTGTTTGGGCTTCCTAATGTGTAACAGGACCTGCTTTAAATCTCTGTGGAGGTGTTCTAGCCTGTCTTGTGTTTGAGAACCAGAATGTCTGTTCTCATTCACCCTACAGAGACAGCAGCCATACCGAGCAATCAGTCCCTAGCATTTGGCCAGTCCCAACACCATTTTACTACAACCACCAGTGAGAAGCAAAACAGCTAAAATCCCTGTCCTGTGGTGAGCATCCATTGATAAGTGTATTTCTTACTGCTGTAAAGCTTTGTTTAACTTCAGTAGGTCCTGAATAGATTCCATAATCTAAGAGCTGCAACTAGCTTCTTTGCATATCCTGTGCTCAATCTGGCATAAAGGAGAAATTCAAACCTCTTATCTTTGTCTTCTCTCCCTTTGACTCATTTCAGTGCCTTCCTGTTCCTTATCCCTTATCACAGTATGACAAACATACTTCTTTACAGAGTGCCTAGCTTTTGGAGCAGCTTAAACTTCTCTGCCTCATAAGCTTCCCTTTCTCTTCTTTTTATAGATTGGAAATTAAATAAGCTTGGCAAAAAGATAAATATTTTATGTTCCATACCCTTTTTTATCGCCCAGGTGTGTCAATGTTTTAAACACTATCTTTACACCCTTTTTTTTTTTTNTTTTTTTTTTTTTTTTTCTGCAGGCTCTGCTTTGCATAAAGTTCTTCCAGGACATTTAGGAGGAAGTTCATACTAAAGGTACTATGTAAAATAACTTGTATTCCAATATACTGAAAAAACATACTTGGATCTTTCACTAAAAGAAAAAGTGTAAAATAGTGATAAAAAAGTACTGAAGAGCAGTTATTGATGGTTTAGTCACAGAATTGAAGTTCTACGGAGACCTATACTGAGTCCAATTTTATTCAATACATTAATTAATGGATTTGTTTTCATAAAAGCAAATAAGCTCCTTACATAAAAAAAAAATTTAGCTGATGGGCTGTGAATAAGTTTAAAGATAAGCATAAAATTCAGAAAAATCTGAGCAAATTGAAAAATCTAATATGTAACCCCTCTAGTTTTCAGGTAGGAAGGTTTTACACCTGCATGGGTGTCATCAGCTGCTCAAGCTCATAACACAGAGTAGATGTCTTTTCTGTAGGAAATGCTCTGAGAGACTCTGAAACTATAGCACAAGGGAACAGGAATATGGACTGCAAGCAGCACACTGAGAGAAGGCAAACAGCATTATAACTGCAAGATGTATGAAGTGATGTTTTACTTTGGGAAATTGTAAGGTCCTGAGCCTTGTGATCATCTCTGGATGCTACACAGAAGGAAGCTGAAAGTTGAGTACATTAAGCAGAAAGGACAGAGACAAGAATGATGAGGTGAGAAAACAAGCTGAAAAAGGAAGGCTGATGTAATCAGAGTTATTTAAGATGAAGAAGAGAAGATGGAATAAACATAATAAGGTGAGGTATGCAAAAGACTGCTGTAAAGAGAAGAGGACAAATTGCTATCCAGCTGCATGAGACAAAAGCAAATGGGTTTATACTGTAGTAAGAAATTTCCAGAACATCATCCCTGTTTTCTGGCATCACAATAAGGAAGATCGAGAAAAGAGTTGATGGAGGTTATCGTCTCTACATAGGTCTGTGTAAAAGCTGGATCTTGAGCAGCTCTTCTATTCCAGTCTCTGCACTGAGACAATCAGTCCCATCAATGTTGTTGCCACAGTTATTTGTCTAACCTGTCCTGGAAGATCTCCCTATATCCCCAGGTTGTCTCTTCTAGGTCTTCATTACACTTCCCTTTAGGTGCCATTCTTATTGTCTTGCCTTTATCAGCGATGAAAAAAGAAGCAGCTTTATGTATTTTGCAATATTTTCCCTATCCACTCCAACAAAATACCATCCTTTTGCCTCACATGGGGCTCCCCAAAACAAATGAGATAGCTACAGTAGATACTGACATGGATAAGGAGATGACCTGTAGATACCTGCTTAAGGTTCTCCCAGCCCACTTTTTTTGCTTTCTGGATTTGCCAGCAATACTGGATAATGGTAGAAGAGGGCAAGCTGCACTTGTACTAAGGAAAGAGGTGTATAGGAATCCAAAGACTATTTTGAATCTCAGATTACTGAAGCCAAATTACTTTCATATTTCCTGTGGATTTCAGCTGGTAAGTGTTTATGCAGAATCCTGGGTGCGCTCGGACAGCCTGTGTGGAAATGCAAGCTCTATTGAGAAACATGTTCCTGGGTTCTCCCAGTTGTTTCTACAAAAGCTGTAAACATATCCTTGGATTCCAGTATTGTGATGTACCTGTTGGAGAGTTTTGGTATCAAGACATTGTAATCCAAAAAGATGTCTTGGCCATCCAGAACCTGCTCTGCCTGTTATGACTTTCAGGATGAGAACTGTACTCCCTGTGAAATTTTTGTATATTAAATGAGGAAGAAATTTCACATGAAACATCATTCTTCTCTGTGATAAAAAAAAATATATATATGTATGTATATACTAACTTTAGTTCTCCTTAACTTCTTTGTGAGTGTCCTGTGAGTCTCAAGGCCATGGTTTTTAGAGAAATTACATTATCTGAAATGATCTGTCAGTATGCTTATTGAACCATATGAGTGAATCTGCAATACTTGTATGTCCTGAGGGCCTGATGAGGTTGACTGTTTGATACTCTTCCACTCAGGGACACTCTCATCCTGGTGAGCAGCTATATGTATATCGAATTTTATCTTCCAATCAATATTTGGAGTATATGAAGCATGCATTTGTGTGTTTATTAAGGACCCTTATGACTATGTGAGAACACGTCCTAAAAGATCTTGTGGAATGTGAAAGGAAGAAGAGTGATATACCTCTGTCAATCCCACCAAACATGTAATTTGAGATTGCTATGGTGGAGACTTTTTTCTGGTTAAGCTCCAGTTCTCGCAGGGTGTAGTTTATGAAAGATGTGTAGTATATGGGTATATTTCAGCATTAAAACTGGAACAATTTATGCTCGTGTGTAACTTTCCTCACTTTGTTCATAGAAATCTTTGATGACTGCTCAGGTGGATAAAGGATGTGCCTGAGTGCTTGAGGTATTAGAGCCTCAGTTATTATCATTCTTTGGAAAATGAAGCAAGGCCACAAAGAGGTCTTGTATAAATTAAAAATGAAGCAAAATGAAAACGTAAATAAGTCAGGAAAAATAATTAGCTGACATACGTTAATTTTTTAAAAATACTTGTTTGTGGAATAAAGTGTAATTAAGCCCTTAGTGAGCATATGGTATGCAAATACTAATGCAGTTTATTAGTTTGTATTCAGCAGAATATTTGGGCAGGTCATTCACACATACATATAAAAGCAAGCTGAAAACTAGAATGTGAGAATGAGAGCAGTCTACAAATGATGAACGTTCATTCTACTAATATTTTTGGTTTTGGAGGAATTCAACAAAATATAACCTCTGTAAGGGACACAAACCAATTTAATTTTTTAATGAGGGTGTAGGCCTCAGATGAGGGGAGGGTGAAACTAGTTGTGTTAAGCTAATTAAACCTACTCTCTTTTTCCATAATTTTCTAACACCAAGTACTGAATTAGTTGTAACCACTTGTAACAGTTCTGGCTCCAGTTTTCCATACTGTGTACACCCAGTCATGCTGGAACAGTTTCTGTCTCTCTACTTCTGCCTTTTAGAAGAGTCCTTTTGAAGGTTTTATTCCAAGACCTGACTTTCTGCTTTCAGAGAGAGATTTTGAAGAGCTCAAAATCTGCACACACAATTTATTTAACATTGTGGTCAAATTAACATTAATTAAAGAAAGAGAAGTTAAAAATCAGTAGTAACTCATAAAGCTAATGTAGTCATAATACATTTTTTCAAAACTGGGACAGAATATGGCCAAAAAAACAGTCAGTCATTGCATTGTCTGGTCAAGGCTTCCTAACATGAGCTTCTTATAACATTTTTTGTTGTGCTGAACTAGTGAGATTGGATGAGTGAAAGAGAGAATATGGAGCAGCAAAATTTAATTTGGATTTGTGCAGTGCAGTAGTATCTGGAAGGGAAGGAGCAACAGTTCTGACTTCATGACAACCTTCATTCCTTACAGCTGTGCTGTCTCTGGGGCACTCAGAAATCATAAATACAAGCACATAATACATCTGTGCAAGACCTCCATCTCAGATCATGGACAAGGGATAAATTCCACTGCTGTTTTTTGGAGAAAAATTACAACAGAGAACCAAACCTAACAGGATTGTGAGAGTCTACTGAGGTATTTATTAATAACAAATCTTATCCTAATGAACATGTTGTATTATGGATATATGCCAAGAATAATGTCTACTGCATGTATACTACTTTAAAGAAAAGTCCATCTGATAGGCCAATTATTCTAAATGCATTTCTCTTCACCGTAATACAGTTCTAGTAACACATATGAGCTGAAAACCTGGCATGATGTGTTAGGATATGAAATAGGCGAGTTTTTGTCACATTTATGAGACACTGCTAGAATGCTATGGTAATGTATTGACTGACGATACATATGTTAATTATTTTGTTATTTTACATTTACACTTTGTGTTGTTTCCATAACCTTCACTATGGAATATTGTATTTTAAGGGAAGGATTTAGACTGACATTTTAAATTGAATTCATAGGAAGATCCATCTTGAAAGTGGCAGTAGTGTGTGAAATGAGACTGCAGAACAAGGATTAAAGCAGCAGAACAACTGCTGAATGTTGTTACAATATGGTTTCAGAGACTGGGAGAATGAGGAATGTTTCCTTGATAGTTTTAAATTGTATCATATTTCTGTACAGTGATGAAGACAAAAAATGTTTGCTTCATTGTTGCAGTTCTAACATTTGTATGGTTGACAAAGGTTCATCACAGAGCATCGGTAGAAATCCAGCAAAACAGAAATGTGTTTTAAGACAGAAAACCACACCATACCTTGCTTTCACCTCAGCTGTTACAAAATCCACTGATGGTGAGAGTATTTCTCATTCTGCTGATGCAAACCACTTGAGCTAATGGAATTACTTTCAGTTTACCAGCAGGATAAGGTCTTTTTATCCTTAAGTCATATAAATTGCACCCAAGATGTTCAAGACGTTGTGCACCTTCAGATATAAATAAAAAGAGCTCCTTTCCTTATGTAAGAGCCTACAGCAATAAAAGATATTTTGCAGCTGAGAAGACCATATATTTATTTTAGTGCATGAAGATACGTCACTGTTGCTTTGAGAGGAACAGCTACACTCAAAACTGTTACACTTGGTTGTGGTGTGTTCTACTGTGGGACAATTTTCAGCTTTGGAGTCACCTTTCTAGTTTTTCATTCTGTCTCTGTACATAGTTTCATGAGCAAATTAAAGCTGTCTGGCCCACCACCTTTAATTGGCTAATTGTAGTTTCTCTATATTAAAAAATCACTGTTTTGCTCTAAATTAAAGACTGATTTTAAAAATTATGGTGGAGTTTTAATGCCACTTAGTTGTAAGGAAAAAAAATCTAACTCCTGCTATAGCATTTCATATAAAATGAAGTGGGTTTTTTGTTTCAGTTTTGTTTGTTTCATTGTTGTTGTTTTTTTAATTATCCTGTCTTTACCATAACTGAGGTAATTCTGCAAACTATGATTTCTACTACCTTTTTTATATCCTTAACGGAAAAAAACTTTTCACTTAGATTTAATTCATGTGATGCTCTCAACTGAGATTTTTATTAGATACTAAGATATACAAACAGAAAATTGGTTCAACAGAATATTCTCTTTAGATCATTAATTTTTAGCTTAAGCCCTGAATACATCACAAATTATAGCTGTATTCAGACAAAATAATATAAGCTTCCTCTTTTTTTGCTTTGAAGTCCACCATGGACTTATGGAGCTGATAATCATGAAGTTGGTAATCAGGCTCGAAATGAGGGTCTTACATTCAGTAGAAATTCGTGTGTAATATACATATTTTTCAGCGAATAGGATATTTCTTAGATATCACAGCAGCTGAGATCTGAGTTGTGGCTGACATGTTTCTGGTTTAATCAGTGGAGATTGTGTTGATTTATCACATGTGTTTAGAAAAGTTACTGTTATATTAAGAATATTTTACTGTTTGTATCGACACTCTTTCGAAGACAACACATACTAGCACTCAAGGTGTTACTGGTACAATTTCTCTTTTCATTTGGGCATTTCAGATCCAGGTGAAAGTTTTTTGCTTTTGTTTCAAATGTGAAGCTACAGGTCTTTTACTGTGAATCTTCAGAAGTCAAATTTCCTTTTTTTTTGAAAGAGAACCTTTTTCCTGTTCTACAACGTTGGATATGTTTAAAAGAGGAAAGGATGATAAAATAAGAGATTCAAGATGTTGCCATTCAACAACACTAGCTGGCACTTAACAAAAAAAAAAACCCAAACCACCACACCGGAATGCTAAGTTATTATTCCATTACAGTATTTTGGAACACTTTCCATACTTTATAAATGTCATTGTAAGCTCCACTACTTTACCATAGTTGTAATGGTTAGATGACACAGGCAGAATAATATTTGTAAACAGAAGCAATATATTTTAACACTTGTCAGTATGATTAGGAAAGCTGGTCAAACTGTCAAGTGTACAAGACCTTGAGGTTTGTCTTCAAGGCCTGAAGAAGACATGAGACCAAAAAATCTAATTTTTCCAGCTATATCAATTAGTTAAATAAAAGATACCACACGACTCAATGAACCTGTTCCTGGTTGCTGTGAAGAATGAGGTTTTTTATTTTATTTTGTTACTCTTTATTATTTATAGTGATATTTTTCCAAAGAAATGCAAAAAGGAACAGAAAGAAGCAGTGTCTTATTAAACCAGTTGATATAGCTGGGGAAGAGAGCAAACTGAGCAGTTTTGGACATTTCACTACTTGTGTGGTGCCCTTGACTAGCTTGTAGTTGCATGGGAACAGGAGAGTCACAAAGACATCATTACAAGCGGCGACATTTTCTGTGGCAGGTAGCATAAGCACTGGAAAGGGTAATTCTCCTCTGGTGCTGCAACGAACTGTTTAACCTGCACCAAGGTTTGTGACATATACATGTGTGCAGGTCGTTGATGACTGTCCTATGAAACCAGAACTAGGTAAGCCTTCACTGATACTTGCTAATTTTGCTCGGTTCATTCCTGGCTGGCCGTAGGAAAATTGTCATAGGGAGCACGTAAGGAGAAAGCAAGGGGTAAAAGTTGATGTCTTTGGTGGAGGAAATGCAAGAGACATTGCTACAAAGTGAACTTTTCTTGCTATTTGTTTTTCTCTACATACCTCTGATCTCAGTGTTTTGGCACATCTAGATGGTCCAGAGGTCTCCTTCATCCTGGGAAAAGTTCCAAAGAACCATGTCTTAGCAGTAGCCTTTTATAACAGAAGTTATCTAATTTACGTATGTCTCACAATGCATCTGGGGTATCTTACTGCTGTTTACAGCAATTACCCAAAACCTCAATGCTTGCAACATGTGGTCTGGAGGGATTGCATCAGAGATGGATGAGGCACAGGCACTATCAGAGCTGAACACAGTAATGGAGAGGATATGCATTTCATGCTTCTGAATCAGAGTATAAACATGTATAAAGTTCAGATGCTACAGGCTGAAAAACACTTAAATAGAGCACTAACCCAACAGTTCTGCTCTGTAAGTGCTATGTTTGATTTTAACTAGACAACAAGCCTTAAGGAATGTGATTCCTTAAAGCAAGCTAGATTCATATGCGACCTTTGTATAATATCCTTATAGCTTTGTAGAAAGATTAAAGGCATTGGATTAAAGCCAAATACTAGAGGGACAGTATTAAAAATATATGGGAATGTTTTCATGCATGATGGCCATTTTGAATAAGTGCAGCTAGAAAACATCCAGGAGAGGCAAATCTCAGCAGTTTGCAGAAGTGAATTTTCTCTACAGTCAAAATAGGCATGTTTCCTGGAGAAAACTGCGGGAAAATTGCTTATCTAGGTTTGGCCAGATACTTTGAGGCAGACAGATCGTGTTGCTCAGACTTGAAGTTCTGGTTGACGGCAAGTTGAACACGAGCCATCAGTGTCCTCGCAGCCAAGAGGGCCAACCATGTCCTGGGTGCATCAAGCACAGCATTGCCAGCCAGGCGAGGGAGGTGATTGTCCTGCTCTGCTCTGCACTGGTGCGGCCTCACCTGGAGCACTGTGTGCAGTTCTGGGCACCACAGGATAAAAAACATATTGGGCTACTAGAGAGAGTCCAGAGGAGGGCCAGGAAGTTGGTGATGGGTTTGGAGGTGTGGCGGCTACAGCTTCCTCACAAGGGGAGGAGGAGGGGGAGGTGCTGATCTCTTCTCTCTGGTGACCAATGAGAGAACCCGAGGTAATGTCAGGAAGATGTGCCAGGGGAGGTTCAGGTTGGACATGAGGAAAAGGTTCTTCACCCAGAGGGTGGTGGAGCACTGGAACAGGCTCCCCAGGGAGGTGTCACGGCCCCAAGCCTGACAGTGCCCTCAGACACATGGTGTGAACAGTGGGGTTGTCCTATGCAGGGACAGGAGTTTGACTCCATGATCCTTGTGGGTCCCTTCCAACTCAGGACATTCTATCATTCTATGGTTCTTCTGCCAGTTCTTTTAAGTGCAGAGCATGTAGAGATTCTGGCATCTGCAGTGGAATCTGGTATGTAAAATTAAGAATATAGAAAGCTGTCGGCACTTCATGGTGAGGGGATTAAGCCCTGCTCTTAGAGGTGTCTCCACAGATGACTTTGAGTACCAAACCTGCTTGGTGTTTGCTCTTTATGGTGGGAAAGAGAGGCTGGAATCATCTATAAGGGTCACAGAGATCTTGAAACTTCTCAGACTTGTTACTCAGTGTGCTTCTCAAGATACAAACATAACTACTTTTTCAAGTTTTGTGACTACTTTATATCATTAAAAAAATTACTTGAACTCAAGAATTGTGAATTTGGACCTTCAGAAAGTTTATTATCTTTCTCTTTTATTTAATAACATACAGTAAAAAATAATACATTCCCCATGCTTGCTGTGTTTCTTGGTTTATCTGGCCAAAATGAGGGTAGAAGCAGGTGGCAACTCTGAGGTGTTAGGTGGCAATTTATCGGTTGGAAACAGACCCAACACCAACAAACTCATATAAAATGGGCAAACAACAGGCAATACCTGTCGTTTGTTGACTTCATGGGCCAGGTTTTAATTATAAAGGGCTTGTTTCCCATTATTAATTTTCTGAGCAGTCAAATCCTCCTCAAAGTTCTCTTTGTACAGAGAAGACTAAAGAAACCCCTGTGCCTGTGGTTTTATTTGACTGTTTAAAGAGAGAAAAGCGTGCCTTTTTTTTTTTTTTTTTCCTGCAACACCCTTCTATATCGTTTCCCTGATTCTAGGAAACTCCAAGGGCAGGACACATCCTTTAATAAGGCCATGAACTGTATATCACAGCTAAGACTAGTAATAAACTCTAATACTGATGTTAGAAAAGACTTCTTAAAGTGAGGTTAATAACGTGACAATAGTAAACACCCCAGTCAGCATAAAATGAAATGAAGCCTACTGTATTTTAAATGCATGGGTCCTGTGAAAAAGGATACCAAGGAAAGACCTTTTGTTCATAAGCTTATATATATATATATATATATAAAAATGCAGTTTTCTGCTTGTATCTCAGTTGAAGGTCATTTGTACACGAGCAAGGTAAAAATAACTACAATACTTGGCTGCAAAATGCTATGATTACATAGCTACATTTACAATATTGCAAATACAATCCTTTAATTAAGGATTAGTGTTAATTATGAAATTAGAGAATTTCCACTAATGGCTGGACATGTGTTGTATTCATTTGTATTTATTGCTTTTTGTTTCCCTTTTTTCTTCCTGAAAATAATTTGTATGGTGTAGAAAGTGACAGAAATACTATTCTTCTACTTCACTCTTTTGACAGAACTAAACTAATCTTGTAAAAATGTTAGCACAGAAAGCTGGCCAGTTTCTGAAGAAGCACTTCCCATAGAAGATCACAACTGTGTCCCTAAATTGAGAGGAAGAAACAGAAGGAAATCCAAGTTCAGGATCAAATTTACATTTTGGTGGGATCTTTCACTGCTGGTTGGAATTAAGGATGCTTTCTGAAATAGGTACCTCATTCTCTAATCAGTTTCTCCCATCAGAAGGTATTTCCAGAGTGACTTTGTTCAGAATGTTTGAACTAAAACAAAACAAAATAAACACACAAATTTTCAGACAAATAATCGGTTGTTTTCAGCAAAAGCCCACCAACTTCTTCCATTTATAGAAATCATAAAGAGTATTTGGAAGTTTTCAACACCATCTCCTTTCTCTGAGGAGGCAGAAAATTACCATTCTATTCATCAGATGGTAGGCTATCATTTGCCTGTTATTTCTAAAGGGGCTAGATCTAGGCTCATTCTGATGAAAATGCAAGAAATCTAATAAAAGATGTAGAACGCAGCAGACTACTTCCTTAACCTTCTAGAATGGGGCTTTTCTACCTGCTTGTTTAACAACTTTCTCAATTTGCTTGCCGTGGAAAACTCTGCTGATCACTGATCTCCCCATAAAACCAAACCAACCAAACCAAAAAAACCCAGCACCTTACAACTTTAATGATATTGTAAAAAGAACATGTAAAACCTGATTGAGTAGAAGAATATTAACTTCAATAAGTTTAAACTTGCATACTACAAATGTTTTCAAGCTAGTCAGAAGAGAACAAGTGATATTAAAATCACACGATAAACCTTACTTCTAAAAGTTAGGTCGTTTGTTCTACTGGTCCTTTGGGTTGGTCAAGAAAGTTTCCTTTTTGACTTCAGAACTTCTGAAAAAAAATCTTACTTTTAAAACATTTTATTTTACAAAGTAACTTTTTATTCAAAATATAACTGAGCACTCACACCAAATATAACTGACATGAAAATTAATACTAAAGAATACAGCAGCATAACACCACCTGTTATACACTTTTTAAACTTGTCCTTAAAACTCACCAACTGCAGAAGTGTAACCAGCTGTTAGGACACCATGGTAGTTTGATATAATATTAAATGACAACCTCTAACAAAGGATGACTGTATTTTCATAGTAAAAAGCTAAATAAAAGACAAATAGTAATTTCTTGAAGTGAGAATATGTGATGAGTTTTCAGAATACTTCCACTTACGAAGATGAGGCCTGCTTTTTTTAAAAAAAAAAAAAGAAAAATATTTAGGTTTTTTTTCTATCAGATTTTCCTCCAATAATTGATTACCTTTCTGTGGATCACTGTATCACCTAAAAAACTCATTGTCTTGCATGATTACTAATTTAGAGAACTCACTTTTTCCCTCAGCCCAGTTTTCTTTTACTAGTCTCTACGTATTCAGCTCTTGACTAAAGTGACTAACACAATCCCTAAAGGTATATAGAAGAAAGTACTAAATATAAGTTGAAGGGTCGTATTATTTCTGCATGCAGCACTTTGCTGCTTTCTTTGGAAAACCATCTCCACTTCAGTGGCCAGAGTTCAGACCAGCTGCTGATAACATTGCAAATGCCCACTGAGAAGCTCCAAGCACAGTTTAGAAACTTCTTATTCTGTCAAAGAGTTAGTTAGGAGGTATCAGCTTTAACCTATGAGTATTTAAGGTCAACATTAGTAATGGTCTCTTCAGTTAGCTCACAGATGTTTAGTATAATTTAATGATTTGAAACTGAAACAACGGAAGTTTGGGCTTTGTTTTCAATGAGGTGGGGGTTAATTTCTAGAACAACTGTTCATACATTGCTGCAGAGAGTCCACATACAATTTCAAAGACAATTTTGTAACATTTTTTAGCCTGAAATCCATCTCCCAGTTCAAATTAATTCAGTTCTGCACCAGGCTACAGCTTGCCTTACGCAGGCAGACAAGGTGACCAGGATCTTCCCTTGTACATTAGTCCCTCCAAAGTGACGCTCACTGTTTGTTGCACTTCTGTGGTCTCACTCCAGTTTGTCAATGCGATGTCCTGAACATGATATTCCACTTGTGTGGATTTCCCCACTCTGGGGTCTGTCAGCATCTGTGTAGGCAGATCAAAATCACTGTGAACATTTTTGCTGCCAGTTCGTATTCCACTGAGTATCTTTCGACACCACAACAACCTGCTGCTGCCAGGTATGTGTTCCTGCAAATGTACTTCACAAATTTCGATTTGTAGTTTTCTGTCTATAGTTCCACCTACGCAAATGTAGTTAGTTATAGTTTTTGTCACATTGGAGGCCACATGTTCTCTCGTTCTGAGGTTGGAGACTACAATTGCAGAATGTACTGCAGAAAGCTCTGGACATTACCTTCTAGCCCAGCGGGGTTCCTAAACAGGCATCCACCCTTGTGCTTTCACGGCACAGAGAAGCCAGTCTGTGATGCCAGTCCTGGTGGTGTCTACTCCAGAGAGGTCTAGTGAATGGCATCACACAGCCCTTCGTGCACTAACGAGTGGAGGGGCACAAAAGCTGCAGTGCGTCACCTCAGAGATAAGGGCTGGCGTTTAACATCGCGCCTCAGGCCCATTGCACGCTTCCCGAGCAGAAGCTTGGAGTTGCACTAGCTTTCATTAGCAAATGCTATCATTTTGTCTAGAAGGCATGAAAAGCAGGTTACTCATTCCCCAAGTAAAAAGAAGTAATTCCCAGTATCTGACTCAGAGCTCTGGGTGCTCGGTGCAGTGCTGTCACAGAGGGCTTCTTTGCTTACTGCAGGGTTGCTCAGACCTTGTTAGAATACAGTGTATCAGGTGACAAACTGGTCAGACCTCAAGAAGGGCTCTGGAGACACACTGTGGCATGCCATGAAGAGAGGAGTGATGCTGTGCTGTAGGCTCTGGCTCCAGAGCCAACATTCGTCCTTGAGGAGCCTCTACCATCCACCATTAAGGAACAGTTGCAATGCTGCTTCCCACAGTCACCTTTTATGGATAGAAGGCATGCATTTTCAGGGCTGTAGTGGGACACAAAGCAATCCAAAAAACCACACAAAGCAATGTCATATCACTTAAGGGTGTCTCCAGAGGCTATGGTATAACATAGTCCAAAATGTAACTGTGAGACTTTTTTTTTTTTTCCTTTCTGTTGGCTAAATCAGGAGTCCATTACTAATTTCCCATTAAAGCAAATTTAAGTAGGATACTAAGCCTCAGTCTAGGGTAGGTGATTTCGCCTGCACTAGGACTGTTCTCACATGCCCTGTACCTCACGTACACCACCAGTGAGTGAGTACAGCAGAGCAGGGTGAGGTGCAAAAATTCAAGCCATCTCTCCAAAGTAAGAAATAAAGCTCCTAAAGGCAGGCTTGGACTCAGTCATAGCAGTTCAGAAACATGAAGATATGAATCACTTCAATTTAAACATGATTTGTCTACATGCATCACGGAATGTATGTTTAACATATTAAAAAAATGAATGTTTGAAATAAAAGGAAAAAAATAGGCTATGCCTTTAATAATGTTTGAGACAAAGCCGTTTTCCCTGGTATATTAAACAGTTGTAGTGACAGAAGACAAAAGCACTGAACAGGGTATTAGAGAGAAACCCTCCTTCTGCTGTTTGCTTTAACAATCTAAAATAAAAAGTTGTATTCACATACATAACCTCCAGCTTTTCAACTCACCTGGAGAGCTCCCCTACCCACAATGCACTAAGTGGATGATTAAAAAGAAATGGGGGCTTAACTGAGGGGTAAGCGTGGGGTCTCTGGAGCTTTGCAAAGCACTGAACCATGCAGCTACAGCTGTCCTCCAAACAAGCCCAACATTCTTTATTTATTTGTTATGAAATATTTATGGATGTTATGAAAGGTTTAAAATAATGTGTCTGTCTCTCTCTCTCCCCTCTTATTTTTGCCCTGGCACAGTGTTTTCTAATGCATAAATAATTCTGGCCTGTGGACAGTGGGACAGCACATTAGGTGGGATGTATCCGCTGTATCACATTCTTTCTGCCTGAGAGAAAATACCATTCCTAGTAATTTTCTACACTTATACAATCTGCGTTGACAGTAAATAATTGATGTATGAATTTAGGACTAAACTCCAACACAATATGACTTTATGTCAAGGGTTACTCCCAGCAGATTTTGAGCTAAATCATCTTGCAAAATGGGTTCTTTCAGTGGAAAAAGGGGAAAAAAAAGCTTTTTGAAATTATTTTAATGGAAAGATGGGACCTCTGTGTAGTACTTCTTTTGATGAGGTCTTGCTTTGCATGGTTGGTAATAAAACCAAGCAAGCTACCCATTATGAGATTGGAAATGTTTCATTTGTGATCACAAATGGATTTTTTTTAGATTGACATAAACAGGTTTTCTTTCCTTCTTTTCTTTCCTTTCCTTTTCTTTTTTCTTTTCTTTTCTTTTCTTTTCTTTTCTTTTCTTTTCTTTTTTTTTCTTTATTTTTCTTTTTTTCCTTTTATCTTTTTCTTTTTTTTTTCTTTTTTTTCTTTTTCTATTGTCATAGGAGAGTTAGCATGTGATAGGGTGCCCTCTGCTTTCCGTGCCTGTATTTTCCATACAAAATACAATTATGTTTTGGATTACAAGCTGGAAACATTTGCAACTTTAAGATACATAAGTGGAAGAAAGGCTTCACATAAAGGATTACAAATTTCCTCCTAGTGCCTCAATTAAAATCCTTTTCATCGTGAGAAAGTGGTTACCATCAGACAAAAAGGAAAAAAGGAAAGAAATGGCTTACGGAAGAAAGCTTTTATGATAGAGATGGAACTGAAACACTCAATACCTCTATCTTATTAAAGACTAGACATGAAGATCAAAGAAAATTCATTATATAAATAACCCATCAAAAATATTCTTATTTAGAGGAAGGAAATTAACACAGTAGGGTGGGAGTTATTTGTTTGATTTTCATTCTTTTTTATTCCATTATTTAATGCACAGCAGAAAAAAAAAATATGTATTTCCTGTTATACTAAATATTTGCACCACTGCCAGTGCAGCAGGCATATACAGTTTATTTTAAATTAAAACATCATCACAGTCTTTGAACAAATATCAATATCATTATCTCTGCAGTGACTCCTTCTCTGCTTAAAATTGTAATGACACTTGTTTACTTATGTTAAACCTCCACTTGTGGGAAATTACTGAATTGTTGTGACACATAAACTGAATAGCAAAAGAGCTTTTTGTTAAAGGGACAAAACTCATTCTTATTTCTCAGCATTCAAGTAAATATCTACTAGTGACTGTTCTATAGATGGCACTCATGCCTCTAAGCAAGAAGCAAAGATCCAAGTTTGAGCGAGGAATATTAAAAACAAACACTTTGATCTGAAGAAAATTTCCTAAATCTGATTGGCAACTGTTTGAGAAATACCAATTTTTCCCCCCCTTTTATTTATTTATTTATTCCCTATATCTCTGATAGAAAGGAAGTGGTTTGCAGTAAACTAGTTTCTTGTGTCTTTGCTTGAGAAAATCACATATACTGTAAGTCTCCTGTGATTTTCTAGGATAATGAGAGGGAAACTGTGAGGAAAGGGTTGAAAGCAGGCATACTTTTAGTTAGTAAAGGTGCAATTGAGACATGTAATATAATAGAATTTGCTGTAATTTCTGTAGGTTAATCAAATTGTTCTTTGGTGTGCTCTCTTGCAGGAGTGTTGTTCAGCTTGGTACAAACCTAACTGAAACTTCCTAAATGTTCCTAAAATATGCAGCGCATGTAACTGGAAGACAGAATTTTAAACCAGAATGGAAACCGTGCATTTAATAGTTTATCAAAACCTGAAAGTCATTTTTAACTGAAAGCAGATAGAACTTACGATGTTCAAATTTAAAAAAGCTGCCCAGCAGATACCTGTTACCTCTAATAGTAACAACATCTTTGACTGAGTTTTGGCTGAACTGGTTATCAGTCTAAATATATAAAAGTAAGTAACATCCTGATTCATGAGGAAGCCATTTGGTTTTCTCAATAGGCTGCTCTGCAAATCCAGAAAAATCAAGACTATTCTTCAGACTATTCCAGCTTGAACCCCAAACTCCTAATTGCTACTGACAAAGGGGCCGTAATTAATATATCCCAAATATCCTGGCACAGCCTCTGTAGAAATATAATGTGTCTCTTTAGTGATAAAGCTGGAAAAAAGTCTCTGTGAAGATGAATCCTTGGGTCTTAGGGAACTTGGTATCATTTGGCTCTGTTTCAGATGTGGCCATGAGGAGTGGAGATCGTCCCTGACAGAAGCATTGTCAGGGGGCTGCATCTAATGTAAGAATCATTTAAGACTCTTACTTGTTCACATCGCTTCATATGGTGTAAACTTAGGTCTGAGAAATAGAATTGTTTTCTGCAATGTAAAGGGAAAAGGTGAGTCTACTGTTCCCACTGACTTCAAAAGAAACCAGGCTTCATTCACCAGCCTTGAATTAGGCCCATAAATATAAAATGAAACATGCTTTAGGAGGACAAAGTGAACCAAAAAGATTAAAGGATTAACATTCAGAGTTGCAAAACCCACAAAGGTGTCAAAAGCCAGTCTTATTGTTCTGTCCCTGGCAGTAACAGTAGCAGATGCTGAGGAAATGAAGAAGAAACCAAAGCAAGTATAGCTTGCTCTTTCATTCAGAATGTCCTCTTTGCTGCTGAGGATCAGTGGGTCAGAGGCTTCCTGAGACAGAATTTACAGCAATGATGTGCCCTTTTGTTTTTGAAGGCCTATAGTCCTATATACCTTTGACATCAGCAAGGTGCAGTGGTGGTGACTTCTGTGTATTCTTCTCTGTTATTCTATACAAAATAACTATGCGGGAAGTGGGGGGGGTATTTTATTTTTTTTTCTTTTAAGACTTCTCTCATATTCTTGTATTGGGAGTCTTCTAGTTTTTCTGATTTATTAGAAATAGTGAACAGCTTTTCTTCACTCATATTTTTGGCATTTCTAAATATTTTATATATCCATTGACCTGCTGTCTATTTGTTGGGTTTTCTTCACACTATAGAATCCAAGAATATTCAATCCCGTCCCATATGGAGGTAATTCTGAACCTCTGATCATTCTTATCTCTACCGGTCCTTGTTCTGCTGCATAATTATGCAGATTGAGTGGCCAACATCGTGGTCAATGTCAAAGATACAATTTCCATTTGGTTTTTATTAATAATACAGTAGCGTAATGCTTCTGTTTTGTTCTCTGTTATTTTCCAAATGATTCCTTATGTGTTACTGTTTTTTCGGTGCCACTGAACACTGAGTGAGTACCTGTTTCCAGACAGTAATCCACAAAGACTCCAAGATTACTTTTCTGCATTGAAATATCTAATTGTAAGCCCACAGCTGTATGTATATATCGGTAGAGTCATACTCTTCACTATGTTTTATTTTACATTTATCAAGACCTATTTTCATCTGCCATTTTAATTCTTCGTCACTTGATATTGTTAACACATTCTCCAGATGCAGTTTTGAGTATCCTGAGCAATATTGTGTTACTAGTAAACTTTTCCACTTCAATTATGAGGCTGCTGAAATAATTTCTATAGCATTCAGGTAGGAGAGAAGGAAATTTATTCTGTCAAATATGGTGAATTCATAGACGTATGTTGAAAAGACCATCAGAAAGTCATGGTAAATGCCTTCCACAAATCTACGACGTTACCATTTGCAAGTGTCCATTCAAGTTACATTGGCCCTTACTCAGCCTTTCTGAGGCACTCATAGGTGATTTTTCAGTTCTTCCTCCTGCTTAGGTCCATATGTTGTTGCAGGGTTATTTTTAGGAAAAAAAAAAAAAAAAGGAGTGGGGAAAAAATAAATACTAAAAGCATTTCTTGCTTCCACAGGTGCTCATACCAAATCTTGTTTCTTCCCCTGGAAGAAAAAATAATACTCTATGGAGGAGCCAGAAACCAATACAAGATTTTTCCATCAAGTAAAGTTGAATTTCCTGGTAAGTAACAATGAAACTGATGGACTGGTGGAATGATCACGGCAGACTGACTTTGAGGTTTGGATAGCAAAAATATTTCATGGGCACCTCAAAAAAATTTCTTGTGATGTCTGTCCTCCTCTGGGATAGAAAATGAACATTGACTAGTGTCAATGGTGTAGTATATATGGCACAACTGTCTGTATCTTGCATCATTCACTAGTTCTTTTAGAAATATATTAGGGTGCACCACTCAATACCTCTCAGATGGAGTAAAGAGGAACAAGATGGAAGAGGGAAGGAAGTGTGCTACTGTACTGTGAATAACTATCAAGACTTTCTGAGTTCCAGCTCAGAATTTGAAAAGCTATATTCTTATACAAGATCCAGTGGGAGTAGGAGGGGGTGGGTACAGTGTTAATATCAGAAAAATATTGTGTTAGCCTTTCTAATGTATCCCTGGTTTTGTACTTCTACTGTAAGATTTCAGCTTGCTGAGGGTTTCTCATATATTGCTGACATCACACTTTCAGAAATTAAGTATGACACCTGAGAATCTGAAATTGCTTCAGGTGCTCTGAACTGTCTGAGTGCTATGGACTGTCTATTTCTTTTCTTTTCCTCAGCTTCTGGATATTTTTGAACCTATGTGATTATTTGATGTTAAAAACTCAGCCCTAAATACAGATACAAAGCACAGCCTCATTGATCTCTGGATGCTGGAAGATTTTGGTTATTCTCTTTTTTTTCCAGGACTGAGAGAAACTGTCACTCTCTACACAGAAACCCAGAAATGAATAATTTTTACTACTTAACTGATTTTATTTCCTTTAGCTTCCTAACTTCTGCAGTCAAATGACTCTGGACCTTTTCTGTTGATGATGCATGCCACTGTAGACATGGTCAATGGTCAATAAAATGGTCGATTTTCGTGGTCAATAAAATCTTCCCTGGTCGTGGTGGAGGCAGGACAGGGAAGCTGTACCAAACCTTATGGTACGTAGCCATATATATTAGAGAGAACAGGTAGACCAGCATGCATAGGGTGATAGCAGGTGCTTCAGGTTCCTGGAATAGGTGTAGCTATTCAGTAAAACTGCAACCTGGACATTAGGGAGCAGCAGAAGAGGCCTAATTGTTAATGTTAGGTGTGTTAATTTAAACACACTCTGGGAGTGTCCGGGCCACTTGCTGTGGTTTGAAGCCATCTGAAAAGAACCCACCATCTTTGCCTTTCGTGATCTATATCAGCCCTCCTTCCCACCCACGTCTGGGCTGCAAATAGCAACCTTCAACTTGGGACAGCTGAAGTTGGGCTCTATGCTAGTACAGGTACAAGCCGTAAGGGAAATTCCAACTCTTATAAATGGCTAACCCAAATGAGGGACACACTGTGCTAGGCTATAAGCAGGCCTCCATGTAGGCTGTCTTCACATGAAATTCAAAATACTCAGTAATTTTAAACTTCTTTTCCTTGTCTCCTATATCTTCCCTCTCCTTACTGCCTACACAGGACCGACTCCTGCACTCCATAAGTCTAGCACCTTTCCTCCCTATCACATGATGACCGAGGAACTCCCTAGGAGCCATAAGAGCATTCTGGATTTGGCCATGCTTGAGCCAGAATTTTACTCGTGTCAGGCTTAGCTGCATTTTCAAAAGCCAAAAGTATGTCCCATGAGCTCCTTTCGCCATCCTTTTCTTTCCCAGACTTTCTTGTTTGACAGCAGCCTAAAGGGGAGATAAAGCCATAGTCTGGAAACTCAGGCCATACTAAAATTCAGCCTTAAGGAAAAAGTATCAAAACCCAGAATTTGGAGAGTTAGCGATGCTGTCACACTGCTTGCTTGCTCATAAAGGCAATTAGACAGGCAAGTGAATTGCATAAGCTTTCGTGATACATTCTGGAGTGAAATACTCACAAAATATACTCAGCAAAGGCAAATATTTTCTCTACTCATGCTTCATCTTTCACAGCACAAGTTAAGGAGTTGTCTGGCACTTTGATGTTCAATGTGTTATGCTTCATTGTAGTTCAGAATTTCAGTTCTTGCTAATTCATGTAATTTTGTGAATTTATCAAAGGACAGGTCTCGTGAGGCCTCCTCATGGGCTTCCTCCCCACACTCCTCTCACTCCCAGCATATTGTAGAGTGACTACACTGCAGTTGCTGTAGTGCAGCAAAGCATAGCAACACCTAAGCTAACTTAGATTAGGCCTAGTGGTCCCAAGTACAATGTGAATTCAATTGCTTCACTGAGGAGGGAGTGCTCAGCTGTGCCAGTGATGGAGGAGTGATGCTGGTATGTGAGCTCACTCCTTCCCAGATCACTTGGACGTAAGAGCAACCAACCAGAGTCATGCCTTCATTTGCAGTGCAGTCAGGGTCTCCTTTGTCCTCTCCTAAAATGAATTAATTTCTGATGGAATTCTGAGTGATGAGGGTGAAAGGGAGTCACAGGGGGTCATATTCTTCTGCTATGTCTAATGCTAGATGAACAGTACTGCAATGTTATGAAGATGATATTGTATACTAAACATTTGCTTTCTTAAATCCCTCCTAGAGCTTCTAGGAATAGATTTTGCAGGCCTGTAGGTAACGCTTAGTCCCATTTATACATTTAAACCTACTGTCCACAAATTCTCTAGTCAGAAGTACTAGTCTTTGAGACAGGTATTTCATTTTTCCTCATAAGACTTCTCAGGTTTACTCTTACTGCATCAGCAGTGTGTCCCACCAGAATACGGCTGGAGAGTTCTTCTCTATTTTCCTCAAGGTAAACATTCCGAAAATTTATTATTTATTTATGTGAAAACTGGACTATTGGAAATTTTCATTCAGAAATTCTGCTTCCATTACTCATGAATGTGACAGATTGAATGGCTCTAGTACCTATTCTCAGCACTTGGTGAATTCTTATAAAAAATGTGGGATTTTTGATGCATCTGGTGATGCTGGTACATCACTGGAAAAAAAGGTAGATATGTGGACCTCAGTATATAGACAAAACGAAGACTTAGAGTGCATTTCTGTTCTTGCCTTGGTGAGACCACATCTGGAATATTGTGTCCAGTTCTGGGCCTCTCAGTTCAAGAAGGACAGGGAACTGCTGGAGAGAGTCCAGCGCAGAGCAACAAAGATGATGAAGGGAGTGGAGCATCTCCCTTATGAAGAAAGGCAGAGGGAGCTGGGTCTCTTTAGCTTGGAGGAGACTGAGGGGTGACCTCATTAATGTTTATAAATACGAAAAGGGTGAGTGTCACGAGCATGGAGCCAGGCTCTTCTTGGTGACAACCAACGGTAAGACAAGAGGCAATGGGTACAAACTGGAACACGAGAGGTTCCACTTAAATTTGAGATGAAACTTCTTCTCAGTGAGGGTAACAGAGCACTGGAACAGGCTGCCCAGGGGGGTTGTGGAGTCTCCTTCTCTGGAGGCATTCAAACCCACCTGGACAGATTCCTGTGTAACCTCATCTGGGTGTTCCTGCTCCAGCAGAGGGATTGGACTAGATGATCTTTTGAGGTTCCTTCCAATCCCTAACATTCTGTGATTCTGTGATTTTACTCCATCTTGGCCAAAACATCTTTTTTTCAGATATTTCTGGTTTTTTTCAGACATTTCTGGGGTTTTTTTTCAAAGAGGAAAAAAGCAAATATTTTCAACATAGAAGTAGTTACAGAAAATCAAGTTTCAGCCTCAGCCCTGAGTACATACTCAAGCAGATAACCAAAATGTAGAACCTTTCAAATACTGTTGCTTGACTTCCAAGTGAATCATGCTATTTCTCTTGGGAAGTCCAACCCTTTCAACCCTTTTTTTTTTCTTCCCTCCTATATTTTGCTGTATACTGAATTGAGATGAGTAACTTTTCTCTCTGTGTATAGTAGTGGGTACTATTCTCTCAGATACAAAATATTTAAGCGGATCTGATAAAATGCTGTGTGTTGTACTGTATGAAGAGAAAAGAGAAAGCTTCTGTCATTTTAAGAAATCCACATAGAATATAAGTAAGAATCACAATTTGTCTAAATTTCCTTTGCTTTATTACAATTTCAGTGTTTTATCTTCTAATATCAAATGAAAGGCATTCTTTTAATGATTTTTTCTTTAAAATGTGAATTGCATTTGTGTCCAGTCTCAAAGAGGAAAGCCAATGGTGCTTCACATTTCTGCAGATTTCCTTTTGGCCTGAGTTCCACATTTTTGTCTTGACAAGCAATGTCCCCATAACTTACAGATTTTATACATCAAGGGCTGTGGAGAATGGTGTGAAAACAGGTTTGTAGATTAGAGAGCTGGCATCAGCCTTTGGGCAGGTGAAAATTATTAAAAAGGAATGATGAAATGCACAGTGAGTTTTTTGTTGCCAAATAATTCTCAAACCAGTAATGTAGTTACAGCCTAATTAAGTTAATCCCTTTTCTTTCCACCTGAATGGCTGGGGCACAGAATCAGAGCAGCTTGGCATGCAGTTTTTTTAAGAAAGTGACCCTCAAGTATGGATTGTCCTTGTACTCCCTGGCATGTCTTTGGCATTGTACTTGTGTTCTTAGTGTTGTATGGAAAAGATAAAAATCCCCATGTCCCTCCAGCCCAGTCTTTGCAGAACTCAAGTCCAACATTAGATTTCTGCAGGTGCAGAAAGCTGTTTTGATTAGTGTCAAAAAAGTTTGTTTTCAAGACTTCTCACTTGTATGTGTAGGAGATTAGGGGAGAAAAGCACATTGAAACAGAAATTGAACATGGAAAACAAGAATTAAACAAATATTTGATCCCATAAAAATTTAAACCAGCATAATTAATATTTAGAGGAGTATTTACATGTTAGGGGGGAGGACAGCAAAAACTCAAAAGGAATCTAGTTAAATAACCGTCATTTCAAGAGGTTAGATCAGTATATGCTGACAAGAAGCTTGTGTTGTGGTTTTTGTAGTACTTTTAGACTAATTAGCAAATGCATTACTAGCACAAGTGAGCCTGGAACAATTGCCATTCAGAATGCTCAGAGAGAAGCCACCAGGGAACACTGGATAGCAATAAAAAGGCATGGCTGCTTATTTTTAATTCTTTGGAGGGCCAATTCAAACAGCAATTGTAATTACAATTCTGTAAATAGAACACCCGAAAGCACTCCTTCTGGCATTAGTATGCATATCTTTGATATTTGTTTAACAAATGATCAAGTAGCCCTTTCCCTATGTTACTTCTTATTTAAGGGGTTTACAAATTTGAAAAGGAATGCTGAAAATACCGTATAGCTGTGTAGGTTTCAGATGCATTGGAAAATCAGCGATTTGGCTAGTGAGAGAGCCTGAATGTTACTTTCTACTTCAGGTACAATAAGCAGAAGACATAGGTTTGAAAATACTTTTTCTGCTGGTATTCCTTTATTTGAAGACCAGACACTGATTCTGTAGGAGTATGATAAAGCCAAAATTATTTCAAAGGGAAACCACAGAATCCAGAATCACAGAATGTTAGGGATTGGAAGGAACCTCGAAAGATCAGCTAGTCCAAGCCCTGCGCTGGACTCTCTCCAGCAGTTTCCCGTCCTTCTTGAACTGAGGGGCCCAGAACTGGACACAATATTCCAGATGTGGTCTCACCAGGGCAGAGTAGAGGGGGAGGAGAACCTCTCTGGACCTACTAACCACCCCCCTTCTAATNTGGATGGCAGCACAGCCTTCTGGTGTGTCAGCCACTCCTCCCAGCTTGGTGTCATCAGCAAACTTGCTGACAGTGCACTCTATTCCCTCATCCAAGTCATTGATGAATATACTGAACAGTACTGGTCCCAGTACCGACCCTTGAGGGACTCCACTAGATACAGGCCTCCAACTAGATCCTGTCCCATTGACCACAACTCTCTGGCTTCTTTCCTTCAGCCAGTTTCCAGTCCACCTCACAACCCAATTATCCAGTCCAAACTTCCTCAGTTTAGCTGCAAGGATGCTGTGGGAGACGGTGTCAAATGCTTTACTGAAGTCAAGATAGACCACTTCCACTGCTTTACCATCACCTATCTACCTGGTTATGTCCTTGTAAAAGGCTATGAGGTTGGTCAAGCGTGACTTCCCCTTGGTGAAGCCATGTTGACTGCCTCTAATGACCCTCTTATCCTTGATATGCCTTGAGATGCACCAAGGATAAGTTGTTCCATCACCTTTCCAGGGATCGAGGTGAGACTGACCAGTCTATAGCACTCGAACTTCTAAAAGCTAAAACAAATGATCTGTGTTCTTGCTCTACTGTCACATAGCGCAAAACCAAGAGTCAGAATAGAAAGAAGAAAACTTTGCTGTCCTTCAGATGTGGCATACTTTTCCATTACCTGACATACTGAGTGTCTCAGCAGGATGTTATCCTACTTTGTAGTGTTTTGTGCAGCAGGCAGGCTTGCTGTGGTAGTCTAATTCAGAGAAAGAGCGAAAGTGGCTAAGGTACAGCAAGACGTGATAATAAATTAATAATGTTCAATAGACTGTGACTGTGAGAGCTGCTATTGGTGTTTTAGGTCAGGGTAATCCCTAGACTCAGTTTCATTTCAAAAATGGCAGCCATATATTTCATGTGCAAATGGAAGATCACAAAAGTCTTGTGGGGGATAGAAAGCTCTTTGAGAAATGAAGGCAAGTACCGAAGGGAGAATGGGGGAAAGGAATAATATTAAGGCCAAAGTGAGGTAAACTATCCTACCATCTGTACATGAGTATTCTATAAACACAGTGACATTAACAACATGGTTCCTGTATTAAAGATTCATACAATCAAAAATCTCAATTTCTTGTTAAGGTATTCCTGGTTTTTCTCTGACTTTGAGAGTTAATTGACAGCTTTTTTCCACTGGCCAAATAGGTGGGGGAGGAATGGTATCAGCTGTCACTGAGATGTAAAAAAGAGAAAAGCATCTTTGAAAGTTCTTTCTGTGCATCATCCAACCTCCATTTCCGCCTCAGTTTCATAATTTTGGTTGTCTTTTAGGAAACAGAAAACACCTGTTTGGTTACCAAAACCGATAATTATCAACTTTTAAAATTTCATTATTGCTCAACAGTCAGTGCTTGCCATCGACATTAAAAGACACCACTGCACTTTTAACAGTTAAAATCATATCAAATTATTTGTGCAGCAAGCACAAATATTTGCTGTGTCTTTCTAGTACTTTTTAAAAGTCAGTCTTACTGCTGGAATGTATTTACATTTCTGAATTTATGACAAAGAGGAAAGCTTTGTAATCTGTCTGCTTCCAGTTTGCTTTAAAAATACCTGTTCTTTCAAAGTGGTGTGGTGGGACAGGAGGGCTGCTTGTTTATTCTAGCTGGTGTGCTTCAAATATGCCCAAGCCTTTACAGGAGAAGGAAGGACTTCTCTTTCATGACAAGAAGCAGTCTGCTCTGTCAGAGATGCTTTGGGAACACAATATGGGGCACAGTGAGAATGTGGCATTATGGGATGTCACCTGCTTTTTTGTTACTCAGGCAAGCCAGCTTCAGAGCATGCACTTCCTTAGCTACTGCCCTGTGACCATGCTGTATACAATGGCTCTGTTCAAGTTTTTTTTGTGTGTGTGTGTGTTGCAAATCAATACACACCAAACCAATACAAGCTAAAAATAACCTTTTAAAAGGTTATTTATAGCTCAGATTGTTTCAGAGAGCTGATTTACAGTGTGGCCTCCAAAACTGTTGTCCAGGCAATGCTGAATGAACTAGTAAACTAGTGTGTGAGAACAACTGCTTGGGAAAAAGAGCCTTTTAATTTGGCTTTGCTGCCAAGGTCAATATATCTTGTACTCATGTTCTGAAACAGACAACAAACAGGGTACTTGCAGCATGAAAACCAGCAGCTTCTGAAAGGAACAGGAGTCCTGGCTGCAGCGAAGACCAAGCTTCCAGCCCAAAGGCTCAAAGGTGACGGGTGGCAAGAGGCTTCCCTAGGGATTGTGTGGGATTGTTGTAGCTGAAGAAGCCAACAAAAAGACTAGGGGAAAAGTCAGTTCTCAGAAAAACAGTGCACAAACTCATTTTTCTAACCTTCATTTCACTTATTCGGCATTTCCCCAGCAGATCTGAATGTTCCCTGCTGGATATACCACCTTGTTCTATTTTTCTTTGCTGATAGGCTCAAACTTTGGAAGCTTGTTCTACACCTGTGGTGGGGAGGCAGGGGGCAGATTGCAGCTCTCCATTGTGATCAACATGGGATTTTCTTGCAGGGGACTGCAAGAGTTCGTGAAGACTGAAAGTGAAGAGAACATTTAGCCTTCAGCAAAAGCTAACCTTGACAATATGAAGAAGTTGGTCTTCTTCCCAAGTAGGTAGGTGGGTTTAGGGAGGAACAGGATCTTTTTGGTGGAGAGGCCAGTAACTAACTGAGCTCGTTCCAGGGAATCAGTACAGTTATAACAGGACAGCACTGAGTCTACAAAGTAATATTGCTTTCAGCTGTAAAGCTAACAAAGCAAGACTTCTGGGTTAAGGCTAAGTATCAGAGACAGCTATTCAGTATCCACCTCCTAGGGCCAGAAGTTTTGAAGTTATGTGAAGTGATATCAAAAGCACCTAATCCCTTATCTAACTTCTGATCTTGTCTTTAAGCTCTAGTGAAACCTCTGTGTTCCTCAACTTGTCTTGCCTGTACAGCCAAAGCTGCTACGTGGTATTATTGTGGTGTCTTCTGAGTTCAAATCCGTCTCCCCGGTTTGTGTCACAGCTGGAAATGGAGGTGGTGGTTGGAGATACTCCATCAACTGAGCAGCGGTGAAATCTGTCACCCAGCAAGTGAAGGATGGGCAGTCAATTCAGTCCTGAAAACACTTGAGCCTACTTGTTCCAACTCTCATATGAATGATTTAGCTACTGGTGCTTCAATTTGTTTGTCTTAATATTTCCCATCTGCTCGATTTTGCATAAAGTAATAAATCCTTATTGGATGTAATTCTTCAGAGTAGTGGATACAGCAGATAACATGGTTCTAACTCTAGTTTCAACTGATATGCTTTCACTGAGAGTGGATATGTAACAGCTAAGTGCCTCCACTCTACAAGTTCACTTAAATATCGCCATTTATGTCAGGTCTTACATAATCCAAGAGTTTGTTTAGATCTGACCATAGCATAAAGTAAAGCAAGCAACATGATTTTTAAGGGCTAGAACTAGGTTTTGTCAGAATACAAAATAAAACAACAAAAATTTGATACTAACAACATACAGGAATGTAGACTGAATTGGCAAAAAAAAAAAAAAGAAAAAAATACAAGAGAGTTGCAAAGGCATCTCTCCCTCTGCCTACCATATCTTGCTAGGACATCTCCTCTCCTTACTGTTTGGTCTGATTCTAACGGCACTTCAGCAGAGCCCTAACTTGCAACCAGTTCTGTGTAGTTTCCTCTCATCCTTATGAAAAGGACAGTCTGGGTCTAGGTATGTGTCAGATGCTTTTTCTCTGTATGTCCCCCTTAAAATTCATTTTCTTTATTTACACTCACAGAGTTTTCTTCTACCTAGAATACTGCAAATATTTCCCCTGTTCCACACAACCGTAGCCTTTCAGGGTTGATGAAGGGAACGTCTAGTGAGCAGAGAATAACCAACTACCCTGTCTCATTGTTGTTTCTGATTTCTTTTGCTATTACAGTCAGTATCTCTTAAGAAAGTAAAACAACTTTTTTCCCCGGCATGCAATGTGGACACTGGCCTGGTTACTACTCTTCTTCAGCCTAACCTGATTTACTGGGATCTAGTGCTCTGAATGTCTTCTCTTGTTTATCGTAGTCACCACAGAAGAAAAAGTAGTGTAAGACCAAAGTGCTCTGTCCTGCTTTTCAGAGTGTTAGTTGGCCCTAGATCTCCTTCTGCTTCCCATAGCCCAGGCAGATGCTCTGGTGCCGCAAAGATCACTGTAAACCTCAAAAGCCAGCTGAGAAACAGCTGGTACTAAGCTTAGTGCTACCAGTGTCTGAGCTGCCTCTTTCAGAGCCGAGTTGTTGGGGTAGATTCAGAAACGCAGTCATGCTCAAATTATCCATGCAGTTCCATGTTTAATTATATAGGATCAGTATTTTCAATTGACTTCCTGGAGATTTGTTCTAGGACTTTTTCTCTCTTCTATAGCAGATGCATATTTAAAGTTTTATCTACTTTGTAAGGCTTGACATTTTAAGAAAAAATTTCCAGAATTCCAGCTGAGGACTTCTCTTGAACTAGAGTTTATGAAAAATAAGGCAGAGCTTGGCTTTTAGGTTCTTTTTTTAGCATTTGATGGCTGAAGTATGGAAAGGTTGTTGTTATTTCTGCTAAAGTAAAATATAAAATAACTGCATCTTTAAAGATTAATCATAAAGCCTTGGTAAGTATTCAGATAAACAGTCAACTCCGTATGGAAGATATGTTATCTGAGAAATAATATGCAATGTTCAAAAGCTGATTGTGGATTTAATTCATCAAAATATGAGTAGGAGTAAACAAAACATATACATCAAGACAGAATTCTGCTCAGTTTCAGTGTTTCTGCTAGTTCCTATTTTATACAAAAACACACTTATATTTTCAGATATTTGTGAACAATTCATAGATTCACAGCATCATATTTTATACTGACCTTTTACATTTCTTTTTCTCTGAGGAGAAATGTGGCAAGTATGTGATGTCAAGTAATAAACCTGTTTCTACAGAGCAGCAGCCTAATATGCAGATGTAACACTTTTGACACTTTTGCTTAGAATTGACCCTAAGCTTTTATTTACGTGGGCTTTGTGAAAGACTGCATTCTTTTAGAAATTATTCTATCAGCTTAGAATTTGAGTTCTTGGGATGATATAAACCTGAGTTAAAATAAACTGCTTCAAACATAGCTCTTTGGGTTCCCCAAGAAGCACAAAACCCCTTAACTTCTGAGCATGTCTGCACAACTTCCTTTTGGAGGCAGATTAGAAAACAATGGCCTGCTATACTTTGTTTTTAACCTTTACAATTAAAATGTAAAACCATAACCAGCAGAAAACAAACATGGCTTCTCATTCTTAAGATTATGTTCCTTGCTTCACTGTGGACATTTTAGTCTGTGAAGTTTTGTTTGTGTCTAATGTTCTATCAAACATTTTCCTCCTGAAAAGCATGAACTTCTTCAACTGTGTGCATATACTGAAAATATCTATCTTTGGCTCACTGAGTCCAGCAGAATTGAATCTATGATATTTTTTCTTAATTATTTACTGATTTTAAGTTTGAAGTTGTCTATATAGATTTAGAGAAGCAGAAAGTTTAATTATACTTTACAGAGAAGACAACCTATGCATCTGGAGGAAGGGGAAAAAAGACTTGGAGGGGAGGTGCATCCTTCACTGAAGAGATGTCACAGCAATATGAAAGGACTTAAACAGCATGATGCCTGGATTTAACTATATAATGTGGTATAGCCACAAAAGCTTCAGGTTTGGGAATAAGTGGCTGTATTCATTCATGAGGATATTTTTCTACCACAAGAAAAGGCAACTGTATAAAAGAGTTGCCTTATTTGCACGTAAGTTCTTTGAGTGCAAAAGAGTTATTTGCAGCTGTAGTTCTACAATTCTCAGGTGTAGAGTTGGAAGCAGGGAAATTCACCTGCATGGTATTACTGGCAAAGTGTTGAAAAGAAGCTCTTGGGACTGTGGATCGGCCCTGGCCCGCAGTGCTGCCTGGGAGCCCCTACTCACTATCAGCAAGGGCAGGAGCTGCCTGGGGCTGAACCCCTCTTCAGCCAGATCCCAGGAGGAATGGGGTCTTTTAGAGTGGACATGACCAAAAGGATGCAGACACCCACTTAAAATGCTGAGACCAGAAGGGAAGGATGATGTGGTCAAAGGTGCTAATCACTCCTAGGTGGTCATCCAGGAGAGCTGTGTGTTAGCTCACAGGGGGAGCATCACACAAACCCCCGAAGGCTGGAGACACTTATTTGTCACATTTCTGGCTGGAATAGCCATAGGTTTATTCTTATGCATCAGGAGGCAAAGAGGGATGTAAACAGAGGGATGGTAACCACCAGTCTCCTCTCTTTGTCTTTCCTTCAGGAATGGCTCATCTACCATTAAGAAGGGTGCCATCCATACTGCTGGTTTTGGGGATTACACATATTTGCGAAAGTTTACCCAGTTAATTTAATCAGAAATGTATAGCCTCTGTGGAAAACAAGGTCTGAGGTTTTTTTGTGTTGTTTAATGACTCCCTCACACACTTCTGTGCATCCTTAATATGTGCCATAGTAAATGATCTGATTTTCAAAGTACTCAACACATCCTCAGGTTAATGACCAAGACTATCTTAGAATTAGTTGTGTTGCAGACACTAGTTATGTTTCCCTGTGTTTTCTGTTTAAAACAATGAAAAACAACAGTTGGCTGTATAACAATTGCAAGATTGTTTCAAGAATCATGATTTGTAATGATTTTTCAGTTTAATGATTTTTCAGTTTTCTGAGTCTTTGAGGTTTTGAATTTTTTTGTGCCTTCCTTTCCATCTGACTTTTTTTTTTTCCCTACGCAAAAGCTATGATTTGTCTCATCTTTTTGTAACTGGATATTCTGATATCCCATACAGTATCCCTTAACTATGGGATACTAAATATCAGGGCATATCAAGAAATGGCAAAACTGAAGCTTTCTTTTTCCTCTGTGCTATCTTGATCCTGCATAGGATCACTCTCATAAATGGCAGCGGGTTTAGAAAGACTGAAAGATTCATATAAAAAACCTTTTTCTTTTTCTCTTCTACATTTATTTCTATTTTTCTCTAAGCATTCTCCACAATTATCTGATAAGAAGATCTCCTTTCCCACGCTGAAACAGAATATTTAAGAAACATGAGAGGAAGTAGTTGGTGCTTGAAGCATCTTTGATTCGGCTCGAAAGCATAAAATTACATATAATGATAATAAGTGAAGAAATACTATTGGTAGCAGAGTACAGAGTCGTTATGTCCAGTGGTAGTAAACTCACAAATCACGTGGGGCGGGTGAAGAAGGAAATGTTCACTATCTCCTCTTGAATATTTGGAGTTCATCAAACAAGATTGCCACAAGACACTACTGATGTTAATTCACACATGAAATCAAAAAGCATGTAGAAAAACTCATGGTAGAAAAATTCGTATAGATTAATCTCATATGAGGTTCATTCCTCCAGCTTAGGAAACCCTCAACCCCCAGATCTCAATACCACTGGAAGACTACAGCTACATGATCTCTAGAATTTGGGAACCCCTTGTTTGTTTCTCCAAAAGTTGGAGGCCTTATAGTCTTACCTAGAAATGCACAGTTTGATTTTCTTGAGGATGACTGAACTGAACAAGTTTTCTATGTGACCTAAAGCAGACATTCTTATGATCTTAACAGAATGTTTATCAAATACTTCATTGTCTATCCCAGGTCAAAGGAATGTGTCTGGCATTGGCTCTTCTTTCTGATTTTTCAGGGCTAGATTTTGCTGTCACTATTTTTCATTACTTATACTTTCAAACTGAAATGCTCATTGTGTCCAACCATCCTGAAATTTCCTCTCCCGTAGACTAGTGGGGGACTCCTGGTCTGTGCAAAGTTGCCCTTAAAGTAATCTCATCACTTGTCACACATCAAGCGCATAGAAGCTCTCCTTCTGTTTTGTTGCTGTCAGATAAAGTCAGTGACATGAAAGGAGCAAAGCGGGGATGCACACACACAGAGAAACTTTTGGTGAGGCATGAGAAATTTTGCTTATTCTTCCTTCACCACAGAAACAAGAAAAGAAGAGGATATAGAAGAGAGATTGGCATTTGGAACAATCCTTAAGTGATGAATTCCACAGTTACAATTTTCTTCGTGTGTGTGTGATTATTTAAAAGAAGTGAGAAATCCTCTACTCAAAATAAAAAAGTAAAATTCCATATAAGATATTACTACCCTGAATGGCAGAATGGAAGCAGTAGAGAGAAAAACTGAAAAACAGGAAAAAATTGATTAAATGGTAAAATTATATGAAATCATATTAAGTTTATTTTTTTTCTAACACCTATTAATTTGCAGGAACTTGGCATGCTGATCCCCTAGGGTTAAACTCCCTAGTTACTCTGTTACTTAGTACCACGGCCAGCTAAGAAAACTAAAAGAAAACCTAAACTATAGATCAGTCTCACAGCTATAGTACTTGGATAAACACAGGGAAAATGAAGGGTTGGAAGTGGGTTTTTCTTGTACTTGCAGGTTAAATTGATTTATATCTGTCTGCCACTGAAACTCTGTTTTAAAACTAATGATTGTGGCTTCATGGAGAATAGTTGATATTCTGACCCATATCCTAAGGGCCTCCTTCAGTCCTTAGCAAACAGAAATAAAAATGACCCCAGGAGTCAGCAGCATCCACTGAGGTGCTGAATCAATGACATCTTCTTTGTACAATTCCTGCCTGCCCCCCCCCCCCATTTTTTTAAAAAAACAAACCAAAACAAAACAAAAAAGATATTCGAGCTTTTTTTTGCCGTTTTTTTTAATAATGCTTGAAGGCAAACTCTTCTACCTCTTCCCCTTTGAATGATGCTGATGTACCAGGTTCTTTCCAAGCTCCAATAAGAGGCCACTACAATATAACTGGCTGGGCTTGGCTGCCAATCTATAATGTTCTTGGCCATGATTAATCTGATAAATAATAAATATATCAATCTAGTCTTTCTAGTCTTTTAGACAAGGACAAATTCTTACCAGCGGGGAGGCACGAGGCCTCTTTTACAGCTGCCTGTAGTGCTGGAATTAATTATTTAATGCTTAATTCTTCAGGAAATGAGAAAGTTTTGATTAATGTTGTCCAGTGTCATTTCTTGCTTGTTTGATATGTGTCAGATAATTTTTCCTTGGCAGTCGCTCTGAAGAAGCCAGAGGCTACTGTCACTGGGATCAGACACTGAATTTCTAGAGATTAATTGAAGTGAAAATTTAGAGAAATGCACCATAAGTGCTTGCCCAAGATAACCTTTCACAGGCTAAATTTAGCTTCCTTGGTAATGTTAGCCTCCTATTGCCCTGGTGTAAAACATTTATTTTTAATGCTGTGAGAAACCTATTTTGTTTCTTTGGATTTTTTTCCCTTTTTCTTCCTAGATTCATGTATGTCATCATGATTAAAGTATTTAGGGTTTGGTTTCCCTCCCATTGCCCCTGCTATAATTCTGCAGCTTCCATGAAGACCAATATAACGTTGAATAGCTTATTACAGAAGGGAATGGGTAGCTAGAGTCAAGCCATAAAAGAAGGTAAGCTAGGTATCAGCACTACCTGCAGACTGTATTAGCTCTAGCTCTGCAATAGAATGTTTGAATGCTGAAGGCTTGTTTCTCTTGCTATTTGTGCCAAGGTAATTCATCTAGCCTCATCAGATTTGCTGATTACAAATATTATATGAGTTAGATAGACATCACTCCTGTATTCAGCAGATGTTTTGTGCAAGATGAAGTTTTCATTGAAATATCTAGATGTTCAGGGAAATTATTCTAGTGTTTGTACATAGCAACACATTTCTTTTTTTAATTTGGCCCTCAGTTTATCTGAAGAATATTTCTGTGTAGGTAGAAACCATGGCATGTGAAAGAAAAACAGATGTTTTCCTTATCCTTAAAGTTGTGTGTGTATGAAATTAAGAGACCAATGCTCTATATGCAAGTCATGTGCTTTAACAATCCCCTTTCTCCTTCTTCCTCCAAATCCATCAGTGCAATCTAGTTAGTCTTGAAGAAAAAATCCCATCAAGACAGAGGACCTGGTACTGTTGTGACTGCTATGAGCTCTAAGATAAAGGGCACCAAGCAGCATACAGTACTGGCCATTCACATGATTGTTCCCTCTGTAGCTCAGCACTCTCCAAAACATTTTTTTCTTATGTTGGTCTTTCCCTGTCTCTAGTTTACTTCCATTACTGCCCTCCATCGCTGGTAAATAAGGGCTGTATTCTATCTTCCTGTCTATTTTACTTCCCTTTAAAACCCTGCAAATGCTTGTATGTTTTACATCCTTTGAAGATTAAGTTGTTTAAATGCTAACACATTTTATCATATTTTTCTCTTGTGAAAACATGCATACATGCAGGCATTCTTGTGAGAATATTCATCTACAAGATAACAATTTTGGGCTAGTTAAGCATGTTTGACCAGCAGCTGTATATTTATGATGTATGATTATAGCCCATCACATAGTGCCAGCAGTAAAACTTCCTTCCCCTCTACTTAGCACTTGTGAGGTGGTGTCTGGAGTGCTGTGTTGAGTTCTGGGCTCCTCAGTACTAGAGAGACATGGACATACCAGAGAGAGTTCAACCAAGTGCCACTAAGATTATGAAGGAAATGGGTCGTCTCTCCTCTGAGGAGAGGCTGACAGAGCTGGGACTGTTCAGCCTGGAGAAGAGAAGGTTCAGGAGGGACAACATCAAAGTATACAAATAACCTGAAGGGAGGGTGCAAAGAGCAGAGACTCAGTCTGTTTTCAGTGGTGCCCAGTGAAAGTATCAGAGGCAGTGGGCACAAACTGAAACTCAACAGGTTCTGTGTGAAAATAAGGAAAGATGTTTTTACTGTGAGGGTGATGAAGCATTGACACAGCTTGCCCAGGAAGGCTGTGAAGTCTCCATCCTTGAAGATATTAAAAAGCTGCCTAGACACGATCCTGTGCAAGTGGTTCTATGTGTCCCTGCTTAAGCAAGGGTGTTGGACCAGATGGTCTCCAGAGGTCTCTTCCCACCTTAACCATTCTATGAACCAATTTGTGAACTATTGCTATAACCTAACTTCTGTGTTCCTGATTTATTACAGAGCCATGCTTTTGCTATGATTTAAGAATTTTCATTACTGATATAAGCGCTATTTCATGACCTCACTTGTCCACGCAGGTGCTGCACCATTTAGATCCAAGGGGTAGGATGGAGGAGTGAAATATTTAAAGTGTACCCATAAATAATTTACATGTTTCTTTCTAGAAATGAAGAACTATTAAACCAAAATGTGTTGACCTAGGCACTTCCACAGCTTTTGCCCAAATATGAAGAACTCTTGTGTTTGGCCTGGCAGGGAAAGGAAACAAATTTTAGAATTGCATTACCTGTCTGCAAAAGGTTCCAAACTGAATATTGTTATTCATTCTATTCCAGAAAAAATAACTGTTGCAACAAAATTAGTTTAAGAGTAAAACATTTTGAAATGTTATTGGATTTTGTTTCTTTTATTTTAGTTCTGTTTTCAATATCAGCCTTTTGAAGTTGTATGGGAGTCAGGACTCTTAGAATTGTAAGGTAGATTACTGAGCACATGACGGAATTGTAAATATATGATTGTGTAAGGCTTTAAAAAATACATTTACCAGTTCTTCTGACTGTCACATGTGAATCATGTACATGCGCACATAGAGACTTGTCCTGAGTGTAAACAACTTATATGAGAACGGATCTATTAAACGGATATTTTAAATCTGTGAAGGTGTATAAATCACTACTTTATGTGAATTTCTCCAGGTACAATTTGAACATTTGAAACACAGACAATGTCAGAAAATAAACCATCATATAAAAACCTTTTTGCATTTTTCTGACTAGTTCTTGGAATACTGAGGCAATTTATTTCACTTGTTCTCAAAACAAAACCAAAAAATGTCTTGAACTAATAAAAATATGAAAATGAAAAACTACAAAAAGTTTGACTAATTCTTAGCTCACCAAAAAAAAAAAAAAATCAAAACTTACCTAAGCTAAATGCAAGGCATAAGAGAAAGATTTTACAATGTGTGAATGCAACTTCAAAAGTTGAATTTGTTTAGGGAATTTGTATTTTCTGCTTCTTTCTTAAGGAACCTATTTGCATTTTAAATAATTAAAACATTAAAACTGAAAAATTTATAAATGAGAGCTGCGAAGAGAATCCTGCTTGGCAGACAATAGAAAAGAAATTATTACCCTGCTAGGTTTGCTTTAATGTCATATCTGTCACTCTCCCTAAGGTAGGTTCATTATCATACCAAGTGCACCTCCTGCCAAACCCCCTCCACACACACATACTCTTTTTCTTCCACTCCCTGCCACTTAAGGACTCTGGATCTCTAGGGGACTTTGATCTCATTGTACACACTAACCCAAACAGAACCTCTGCTGTTCTCAATAATTTTTTCTTTTAAAAAAAAAAAAAAAGAGAGAGAGAGAGGAGCGCGTGGGGGGGAGGGGAGTGAATTTGTGTGAAGAGTGACAGAATGCTTTGTCCAGCGCAGCTTTGGCTGGTTGTAACAAGCGTCAGGACATTAGATGCAACAAAAGCTGGATTGGCAGTATCATCAATCACAGGTCTGACAGTCGACTTCAGTTTGTTTGTTTCACTCTGCATAATAAGTGATTGGATCAGGTTTAATTAGATATTGGGTAATCAATCATTGCCAACAAGGCAACCCAGCTTGGGATCTAGATGCTGCAAAGGGAGAAAAAAAAGCAAATTTCATCCAGGGTGCATAAATACTCAAATGTATAAGCACAGAGGGTGAAGCTTCAGAGGAAAGGTATAAAGATGTCTGCAAGGTTCCACATAATAGAATCGTTCACATCTGTACTACTTGTTACCAGACATCTGCAGTTTGACATTTTACTTTCACTGCATAATTACTTTTCAATATAATATAATATACTGACCTGAGGGAAAAAGACAAAGCAATTAAATTATGCATAAGATCCTTTCCTCTACAACCCTCACCAAAAAGACAAAAAAAAAAAGGGGGGGGGAGAGAAAACAAGAACAGAAATTAGCATTCTTACGGCTTTTTAAATAAAAGGATGGAAAATTCTTCCTCCTGACTGCTATGATGATGAGTCTTACTGCATAACTTGTCAAATTAGCTGCTCTGTACTGAGATTACAGTAAATGATTCTTTGTATTTTATTTTACAGTGTGTACGTATAGATTAAGGCCCATGCAATGAAGTAAGAGGAGTGATAGACAGGGTAAATTAATCCCATTAACATTAATTAAGCCCATAAATTCAGAGAAGAGTTAAAAAAATTGTTTTAGAAGACCCAAAGGCAAGTGTACTTGCATTTTTTATAAACACGTAGTGCTGATATAAGCTAGCACAGGATAAGATGTACCACTCATTAACAAGAACCTCATTATCAGAGGCCATTTTAATGTGCCAAGTAGGGCATACACAATGCAGGTGGGAGCATTGCAGTGCCCAGCTCTGGTGTGTCCTGCTGCTTATCAGTGCACAGTTCGCAGACGGGTGCATTATGTTTCTGTACAACGTGTGGAGAGAGCTCTACGAGAAAGTGGGGTTCCGAGAAGCTGGTGAGCTGGGAGAAGAGTCACTCACACTCAGCAGCAGCAGGAAATGCTGAGACTCAAACCCCATAAAACTTCAGTGGAATGAGGGCAAGCATCTTACCCACTAGTGTGTAGTGCTGTTTTCATTCTTCTTTTCTGCTGAATGTTTTAGTGCCTTCTAGGAATTCGAAAGAACTGCAGCCAGCCTGCATCATAGGGTACAGTGCTGCAAGGAGAGATCTCTGTCTGAGATAAAATCACTGCCCCAATAAGGGTCACGAAATATTGCTCCCTGCGCCTCCTACAGCCTGGATTAAAGTTTCAGCTGAGACTGGTTTAAGAGTTTTGCCGGTTTATCTGATCTGGTACTTTTGTTCTGACAGCTGAGCACCCCAAAGATGTCTGTGGCCTGAGTTAGGCAAGACACTCTGTTGGGTACATACTTTCAAAGGAAATGGATTGTACTGGAAGGACCAGACTGTTTACGAGACATGACACTAGCTGCTGTTCTTTAGACCTTTAAACCAAAGCTGGGGGACAAGCCTACCAGGAGCTGGCGACTAAGACCTAATATAGTGAAAGATCCAGTTTGCATTCCCTTTCCCACAGTTCTCACTGCCGAAGTTCTCGGCTGTGCAGTAAAAGTGCAGAAAAGGTAGATGACATGTCAGACACGGTACCTCTGTTGAAGATGTGTCAATGTAGAGAAAAGAATTCAAACTTTATAAATCCAAAAAAGTATAACAAAGAGTGGACATGTACAAGCAGCCTGCTCGATTAAAGCAACAAACTGGGAGATTTGTGGTGTGGTCTGGAATTTGCAGGTGTCTTCTGGTCAGTGTAGAAAAAATATCTGAGCTTTTATATTGTGGAATCAGCTATAAAAAGGAAGGAAAACTAAGACTGTGATAAAAAGAGTTTCCTGTGCTCAGCTGTGATGTGCTGCATTGAACAATGTTTCATGTTTGACATACACTTTAACCTGACACCAGTGTAGTGATAGCCTGAGTATTTTGTCCACTGGAGAAAGCTTTTATCTTGATTTGTTGTGTTATGTATTGCACATTTTATGATGTATCTGGATCAGCTGCCATGATTCCTGGACCTGGGAGTAGCCATCAAATTATCGGAGTCAGCCATCATGTCATTCTAAAGAGATAGTCTCCCCTGACTCCTCTTCAGTCACCTCAGCTGTAAATTGAGGATGGGCCAAGCTTTTCTCAGAGACTCTGAACTGCCAAATATATTTCCCTGCCATGACTAGTGAGATTGGGCTCCTCTGTCGTATTTACAGTGTAATTTTCTAACATCCAAGCCCCCCTTAATCTGCTTTTCTTGATTCTCTTCAAACTCACCGAGTTTGAAGCCAGATCCAGTGGTCTCTGTAGCCTGTTCTGCTTTTATTGCGGGGTGGTGTTACATCTGAAGCAGCTGCCCCATACTGAGTCCATAGCTTCCAGCAAAGTAGACAGCTTTGATTTGAAGATATGAAGAAACAGAAAATTAATCATTTTTTTAATCAAGTGACTGTCAGTGTTTGCAAAAAAACTGCGTCTGCTTTCATTTGCGTGGCCTGGGTTTGGATTTCCCTGCAAAAGAGGTAACAAACAAATCTGAAATATGCCCTCACCCTTTGTCAGTACAAGAGCCTATGTATTTTTCAGAAGGACTATAGCATTTATTGACAGACAGGACACAATCAAGGAAGGCAGTTCTCAGGCTGCTGAACCTCGTCCCCTGCTTTGACAAGCCATCAGGTGCATTGCTCTCACGTACAGAGCGTGTCTGACCTCTAGCACTAACAAAGCCTTGCAGCAAAACTGTCCAGCATCTCTGCCTACCCAACCAGAAATGTGGTTTGTCCATTCATGGGATATTAGCTGAGGATGTGTAGACTACTATGGCCATGTGAAACTTTTAACCGTTACTTATCTAAAGACCTCATGATCTTCATGAAATCACTTAAACTATAAACAAAAATAAATAAAAGGTCTATGATTTTGTTTAGTGCTGACATTTCTATTTTAGCCTGAATTCTCAATCTCGTTTAAATATAGATGTTCATGAACTGTCCTCAGCTGCCTAATTGTGTCAAAACATTAAAGTAGAACATTACAGTAATTTTGAAACAAAGTGGTTTTGTTCTTTTGTTTTTTGGGGGGTTTTTTGTTTGTTTGTTTTTTGTTTGTTTTTTGTGGTGTTGTTGTTGTTGTTGTTGTTTTTCTAAAATTTATTCTGAGCAGGTTTACATAAACCAGGCCTTTATGTGTGAATGGATTTTCACCACCATTCATGTGCAGAGCTACCTTTACAAACTTGGAATCGATTTCAAAATGTTTTACATTAATTTGAAAGCTACTAGTGGCTAAGAAGAGGGAGAGACTGTGTTGAAAGTCTACAATCTGTCTGGCAGTCCTGGAAATCTTTGAGTCTATCATGGCACAAAACTGCTTGCCAAACTGTGCAGGAGCTGAAGATCCTGGGAATTTAAGCTGCAGATCCTTCACCAGGCTGCTGCCTAGGCTTCTGATGAGTCAAATGGATGAGCAGCCATGAGACCTGACTGAATTGGATTGTAACCTCATCTAATTCAAACCTTCTCTGCAAAATGCTTGTGCTGTAGCCTGTCTAAGAGATCACTCAGCCAAAGGGAAACACAGCCTTTTGAAGAGCTTTTCAAAAGCTTGTTTTATTATCACCAGCATTAACACTAGTGCAACAAGTACTATACCATTTGTGTCCCAGGGCTCAAAGAAAGACCAGCAACCCATTTTGCCAAGCTCAAGACAGACCTGCCAGGGCACAGGCTGTCTCTTTCACAGTAACTTTGTTGGAGTTCATATACAGTACCACAGATAATTGGGTCTCTAATCCATCTGTTAACTGTTCAAATTCACATGACTTCACTTTATTCAGAAACTCTGCGACAAAATAGTCTGTTATCTCATCTTAGACTCCCTTTATTCCCTGACACTATATAAAGAAGGCTTCTTTTTCTCTTCTTGCTGCTCCACTGCAAGTAATCATACAACATGTGAAAGGAGCTCTGCCCACAGTCTCCTCTGATTCTTATTCCCTTTCTCTGAAAAGGACTTTCGCAGCTGTAAACTCATAAATGGCACTTTCATTGACATTTGTCTGGCAATATCTACTTCGAAAGCTTGGGAAAAAATGCATTCATACAAGGTATCCTTGAAGCTGACATTATTGTTTTAGTGAAAGAGAGAATAGATGAAACAGAGTATGGATAAAACAGTGAATGCTTGTTAGAAAACAAAAGTGCAGTGGGGGAAAAAATATTTTCATAATGCATTTACAAACGCAGCCAAGTTAGATGTTACTTGAAATTGAATTAGAGCAGTATTCTTTTAGAGAGAAAATCGGTTTTCTGTTAGCAATGCCTCACAAGATGATTTTGCAATCATCTTGTAAATAAAATTGTGACAATTTCACAGCATCTGAGAAACAAGTCAGTGGGAGAGTTAGATGTTTGTCAAGTTTTTATAACTCTGGCCTGACTTTCTCAGCAAAGACCGCTTCTGACTGCTGCACTTTGCTTTTACAGTAAAGTATTTGTGATTCCAGGCGTACTACATTTTTGTGATCCCCTTAAATACATTTTTCCTATTTGCATTCATATATATATCTTGCCTGTGTACAAATCCAGACCAAAAAAAAAAAAAAAATAGACACTTCCAAGAGATTCCCACTTTAAATATCTTCCCTCTGGGCCTTATGGTTTAGAGATATCTCTGGCTGTCCTCAGAGCTCATTTTCTTTAATCCTGGATTAGCCTTGTTGCCCTTCTTTACCTTTTCAAGTACTGCAAGGTGTCCCCCCAGCTCCTCCCAATGCAGTAAAGAGAAAAGAACACAATACTCAAAATTATTTAAATTTTGACCAAAGCAATTCATAATCTCAGGATATGCTCCCTGGATTTCTGAACTTGTCTAGCATTTCATGGTCTACAAAAGAGAACATTTTTCCTACAGCATTTTGACATTGTTAGAAAGAAGACGACGATTGTGTCAAGGTCTTTATGGTGTCTCCAGCAATCTTACCTGTCTTGATTGTTCTTGCATGAAAACTGACTTTATGTCCAGCGGCCACATACACAAAGAATTGCAATTAATTTGTTAAAACAGATATTTATTAATCGCAATCACTTGTCACTAGTACCAAGTAGACAGTCTATATGTAACACTCAGTAATGACTTGGTCATTTTCAAAGATGATACTGAAGAAAGGTCTTTGACAGCAAAGCGAGCGTTGCTTGTTCGGGATCAAAAAAAACCCCATATACTCATGTAGTAAAAGGTCTTCAAATGGAGAAGCTGTGTTATATGATGCTTTTTGAATGCCAGATACAGTAAATGGATTTTCTGAGTTTTTATACTCCTTTTTCTAATCTAGAGTAGTAACGAGAGGATTAAAGATTGCTTCCATAAATCCTACTTCTTACATTGACTTGAAAAATACCTTTTAAAAAAGCACTCATCTTCTCCCTGCAAGTGCAGAATAACACTCAAATATTAACAAGTAACAATTTCAAATTATGTGGCTCCAGCTTAATAATGAAGAACCTCAGATCATGAAAAGTCACTGGCAAAACAGAAATCACGCTTTTCAAAACCATCAAAATAACTTTAAGTCTGTCTGCAGTGACGGTGATGGCTTAAGCAATTACTTTTTAATGGAAGATTTTAAGCACCTGCCAGAATCCTCCATACTGGTGATTTCTTAGCAGTGAATGCCCTCTCAGAAACCACTATTATGCCCTTAAAAAAAATCTTAAAAGAACAGAGCAAATATAACAGCATTTAAACCAAAGTGGTCAGTCAAGGAAAAAACAAGACAAAACAAAACAAACAAACAAAAGACAACCACCCCTTCCCTCCCCCCCAAACAAACCAAAACAAAACGCAAAACCAAACCAAAACTACACAAAAAAACAACCAACCAACAAACCCCCAACAACTCCTTACGTAACACACAGAACATGCCATCATGTGCCTTCATGTCTGCTGTTATCTGTGCATATGAAATTACATTGTGTTTATAAATGTTGTAATGCCTTGACATGTTTCCCCTGATTTTGGTAAATACTACTTCGTAAGGTGTGTGGTCTTCCTGCCAACTATCCCCCTTGTGTACTGAAGTTTGCTGGAAATGATTTTGAGATGCTATAGAGGAGAGCAGGGCTCCAAGGTGTAGGTAAGGGAGCAAGAGAGAGATGTGAAAAAGAAGAAGCTGGGTGAGATTTTGCACTCTTGCCACCAAGCCAGCAGCCGGCATAGATGAGACAGCGTTACAAGTTTAGAACAGCTGCCAACTAATGTTTGATCAGGGATAAAATATGCCGAGGTGACAACATCTTGCTCCCCTGCATTTCAGGGACTATCATTAAAAATGCAGCAAGGCTCGTACAGGCCCAGAAGGTCCTATGTTCTCTCAAGATACAAGGGAGAGAGACAAGTTCACAAGATGTCAAGAACAATATCCATTTGTGTTTACTATGCAAACCCGCTGAGTAACCTTTCTATGCATGTTTGTACTAAGGACCATTGAGAATTTAGGGGGAAAAAAGGGCTGCTTAGAACTAGAGGGGAGAGGCAGCCAGGGAAGAACAAATAGGCAGAGATGTGTGTATTTAGGAAGTGGAAAGATGCCACTCTGTGGGTAACTGGCTTCTCTAGGGGGAAGAAAAAAGAAAGAAGAAACGCAAGATTGAAGGATGTATGTATTTATACACAAACACAGCTAGAAAAGCTGCAGCACTGCTACAAGTTAGTGTCCGCGGCCCCTTCCCTCCTCCCCTTTTAATAATATATTGATGTAAGCAGCTCGCGCATGCCAAACAAATTCTCTACATAAAAAGTCAACTGTCGGAAGGAGGCTCATCAATCTGGCAAAGTGCACTCAGGTAGAAGGCCTCTGGAGGAGCCTGCCCTGGCAGCCATGCTGCTCAAGGGAAGGGGATCGCTCCAGCTGACGGGCTCATAAATGTTCATTAAAGAGCCTTTCCTCCAGTTTACAGAAAAAGCAGCTGTTTTGCAGGAACACTGGTAATTTATTTCTCAGTGATATTATAGAAAGCTGTTGTGGATAATTGAACTGTAGAAAGTTTTGCTGTTAAAATGGCAGAGACAGCTAGCCGAATTCACTCAATCAGCACCTCTTTACTAGTACAGCAACCACAGCAAATCCGAAGATGTTCAGTTTGGGATTCTTTGTTGCAGTTCTCTAGGAGGCATGTTATATATTGCATCCCACATTTCTCACATTGTCTCATCATTTCTTCTTCTCCAAAGTGGAGGGAGAAGAAGAAATATATTTATTTTTCTGCTGCAGCTATGATTTCCCAATGGATGACAAAGAGATGCACAGCTTTAGGAGTGCTATACAATGTTGTCAAGCAACTGAAAAAGGCACTGCTAACACAACTGATTTAGAAAACCTATTTTGTTGCTTTAACTATGATCAAATATCACTTGCGCTATTAATTGCAGGACTGCTCTCCTTTCTTCTGAGGCTAATGTTGAAGGTCCTGTTTATTTCCTGCACAGAAGATGTCACATGAATTAACTTAGTATTCTCCCTAATTGTTTAATGTTTTATAAATTGAGGTCTGTGCTTTGCTTTTAACGTTGTAGAGGTTGTAGTAGTGTTTTATAGTAAGAAGAGTTCTGTGTATGTTGTGGGAGAGCAACCTCTTAGAGTAAGAAGCAAAATAGTAGGATGAGAACCCACTTTCTTTGTTAATAGATTGCTTAAAAATAACTTACTGTACACATTTTCGTAGGTTAAAAATTGGCTGGTTAGTTTAGTAAGACAGGAAAAGAAACAAAAAACATGTTCACATCTGTTTTTTAAAAATGAATATTGTCAATGACAGTGTTTCCATTTTAAGATGATCGCTGTAAGAAATATGGTAAACTAGTGTGAGTGCTAATACAATTATTAGTCCTCATGGAAGAAAAAAAATCTTTAACTTGGTTTCAGTAAAGTTGCACTGGTTTGTGCTGAGGAAGACAATGGTCAAAGGACAAGAGTAATGAGAAGGCTACCTCTGCTTCCTTGGCTTCCTTTGTCTGAGGACAAGGTGGCAGAGATCAGTCATCCAGATTTAAAGTCCTTGCAGCTGCCGTTTGTTGTGTGCTAGTTCCAGGGTCTCAAAGGTGAGTGAATAATAAGAAATAGCAGGTGGTTGTACCGTGTAGGTGGAGTTTAGACCTAAGGTGGTCCAGTGAATGAACTGTGTCTACCAGTTCACTAACATGAGAATAACAATCCCAACAGCAGGAATCAGCCTTTTGATGGGGCTTAGCACTAGGTAGCAAGTACTTACACTGATATAAGACTATGCAAATCTAACTCTCCCGATTTTTGTGCTGTTTTTCGGTGCATTTAGGGTATAAGTGTACTTTTAAAGTTTTGTCCTCCTATTGACTGCTTTCTTTAATCCATGTTGATACATACAATGTAATCTTTATGAACAAACTACTTACTGATTTCTGTCCAAACTGGATATTTTGGTGCAGTAAATTGCCAAAGTCTATGCTACTAGTACCCAGATGGAAAATCATTAATTTAGTGTGGATTTGAGTCTAAAAGTACTTTGTAAGATTGATAGTCTCACAGTGAGGGAAGCCAACTGAATTGACTAGAAATGTTGAGGGGAAAGGAAATCTCATTACCTTACCCTTACATGAGTGCCTAAACCTCCATCATAACCGGGTTGTTAAAGCTGCTGTATGTCAAAACAAAACAAAAAAAATTCCCGGAGATCTTATTCCTTACCTTACCCATGTCGTTAAATAACTTTGATACTATTATTATTAGACTCAGTGTAAAAAAGTATTAATCTACAACTAAAGTACAGATATTTTGAAAATAAACTTTATTGAAGTCTTATGTTAACTTGAAAGAAAGGGTGTGCTACTTTAAAAACAAAGTTTAAACTTTTTATGCTATAGTGGTACTAGCTTTCCTATTCCTACAGAAACCACATAAAAGTCAAGTAAACCTGCAAAATATTTAGTTTTCCATGAGTAAGATTGCTGAGAATTTTTGCCAGGGCCCCAGTTCAAATTTTGTTTAAAATATAATGTGAGATATGGACATCCTATGAAGGTACAACTAAGTTTCAAAGAAAAGCAGAAAAAAAATGAAAAAAATAGAAAACTGTAATTGATGATGTTGACAACAGTGTGAAATAATTGAAAATAACTAACATGAGCACTAAGAAATTATGAGAAGGAAGCCTGTATTTCCACACAGACGTTCCAGTAACTAGCTTGTACTCTGGTTATGAAGTTTGGAGCATACTTTCAAACTTGGTATTTGTAAGTATTGGTATACTTGGTATAAGTATTAATGCCATAATTGTGAGAATGAATAAATAAGTGTTCTCTCATGCCTGACCATCTGTCAGTTTTTGGCTTTCTTTTGTTTGGTTGGTTTTGTTTCATTTTATTTTGTTGGAGTTTTTTGTTTGTCTGCTTTCTCTAATTCCTACATGTTTATCTTCCTTCCTAGGATACTCATAATTCTGCTTTCCTTCCTTTTACTATATTCTCTTTCTCTTTCTGTCTTCTGATGTGCATTGGTAGTTTGCCAAACCGGGCCAAGATTTTTGATGTATGGAAAGAACAATCCTAGATTTGGTATTGTTCTTGGATTAGATTGGGGAGTAAAAACACAAACACTGCATTTCTACTGGTGAGACTGAGAACATTAGAAGCCACTAGAGCATTAAAAATGTCTAAGGAATATGAAATAGTAACCTTAGGTAAAAATTCAAGTTTCATTTTGTGTGTAAAGGCTGGCCATTCCTGTAAGACTTTCACAAGTTTTTACCGAAAGTCCCACCTCCTGGACCTGTCGATAGTGCCAGAACCTCAGTATCCATCCATAAAAACGCACATAACATTATAAGATTTGTTCCCATGAAGGAAAAGCCCCACCTGATTATGTCTTTTGAAGGCACCAAAGAGTTTCAGATGAATACAGAAAGGCAAGATGAAGAATGGTGTTATATAAATATACATGTTTAAACCTTGTATTAACTACCCTTAGAATCTAGGATACCTTTTGTCTGTATGTTAGATGAGGTGGCAGAACATTTTCCATTTTCAATTATCTCAGGAACTCTTATCGCTTTTGCTGCCCCTTGCTTCCTCTCCATATTGTTTACATTCACAGCAGCCATTTTATTTCGCCTTTTTAGCATCATCTTGACCTCCTTTTCCACCACTCCTATCTATTCAATGTCATTGAGAAAGTCTTCCTTCAGACATGTAACAGGTGATTAAAATCACAGCATCATAGAATACTAGGTTGGAAGGGACCACAAAGATTGTCTGGTCCAACCTTTCTTGGCAAAAGCACAGCCTAGACAAGATGGCCCAGCAGCCTGTCCAGCTGTCAGCATAAATGTTGGGGTGTCTTCACTTCAAGATGAACAGCTCTTTAACACTTAGCTTTGAGTTTCCCCACTAATGAATGTTGACTGCAGCTCTTGTCAGTGGCATGTAGATGGTTACAGCATCCACATGTGCAGAGGTGAAGGGGCTACGTAGTGCAGGTTTGGTCTGCAGGTCTGTAACACGTCAACAGTCATGCTGCTTTTAGCAGGTGGACGTTCTCCTGGTCTCCAGCCCCCATCGCTGTAGAAAACAGTTCAGCATTCAGGATGGCTCCAGCTCAGTCATTTCGTGCAGCTTGCAATGGAGAGGAATTTCACCAAGGTCAACAGGAATGGAGAGAATACCTAGAGTTTTTCCAGATCCTTTGCAATACATCAGAAATATTTGGACTGCTCGAAGCACAGGCTAAAATCAGAAAACTAGTCACCTCACAGTTTTTTTTCTATCATTTGTCACTGTTTTATTTTTATCCCCATATCAAGTGGGCTCTGATTTTTAATTAGCTTGTGCTAGAGCAGTATGTTCCTAACAAACTTGGAGAACTTGGAGTTTTTTGAAGGGGAGCTTCCTCATCATGTGGGGTTTTCAATGCTTGCTTGTCTCTACTAATTAGAAGTGCTTGTAAATTAATTATAAGCCTGCTTTACAAACCAGTAGGTGAAAAACTGTCTGCTATGCTGGATATGATTAAGGTATAAGAGCAAAGAATTTGAGAGCAAACACAGAAAGAATTTTTATTGACTGGCCTGTCTTTTAACACTTTTCTTGTGAAAATCATTTTCCTTTATAAGAAGACCTCCTGCTCTTTGTTGAAAAAAGATGTAAGCTTCATTTGGAAGTAGAGCTATGACTATTTTAAAGCAAAATTGCAATGAAAGCCTAAAATTATTTATTTATTTAAGAGAAGAAAATATAATATGCAAATAAATACATCCATTACTTTTGATCCAGAAAAGAAGCAAATAAAATCACAAACAGTGAATATATATATCGTCAGGAAGAAGTATATCTCTCCCTGGAAATCATTCCTATTTTACTCTAGTGGAAGAGAAGGAGCTATATAATAATATATAGGATTTGGCATGTTTCCATCTCCACCTTGGTACTGTCTCATTGCCAATCTGCCATAGAACTGGAATTATGGCACCAGCCTTTCTGTATCAGTTCATCAGTTCATCTTAATTTACCTACTTGAAGAACGGAGCATCTAATACATGTTGGAAATTCTTCCTTTTATCCACTGTTTATAATAACAGGTGCTTAAAAGTCCTGTCTGAATTGTAAATAATCCATAGGAAAGGTGTGATCAGAAGACAAAGATTAGAATAGTCAAGAGAATAAGAAAAACAAAACAAAACAACAACAAAAAAATTAAGGGGTCTTTTATTTGTGTAAACTCACTGCTGCATTGAGATTGACTCTCATAAAACCAAGAGTGTGGAATCGGAAAGTTCAAATGGAAACTAGTTTGTTATGATAAAATGCATGAGCATCTCTTGTCATCTTTTTGTTTGTTTTGCATTTCATTGTTGTTTAAGAATATTCAGAAGAAGGTAAAAATCAAAGAACTTGCAGTAAAAGGGAAAAATCAGTGGGTGTCTGCTTCAATATGGTGCTCTGTCTTTCATTTATGAGACCAATTTTTCGATATGTTAAAGAACCGCCACCATCTCTGAACTGTCCTGAAAAAATGTTAAGACGCCCTGCTCACAAACCTCTTCTTTCCGTGTAATGTTTTTAGTGGCTTGTCTGTCTGATTCTTATCTTGTCACCTAATCTAGAGACCTCCTGCATCAAAGGACACCGGCTCACTGACACTGCTGAAACATCTTCTGCCTGAGCCTGAATAGATGATAACCCAGCCCAGTGAAGTGAGCCCGCATACAGCACATGAGCCGTATTGTTGACCTGCTTGGCAAAAGGCATCTGTCTTTGACTGCCTGGCTACCCTGTACTCTGAGAATGTCAACAAAAACACATATTCCTGATCTCTGCTCTGCTTTTTCTCTTTTGGGACTTTGTGTATTTTGTCACATTTAGAACTGAATGACAGAAATAACCTTTTCCTCCCTCTAAGAAGGATAGCTTGACACAGAAAATTGACCTGAAGTCTTCTGTCTGAAGAAGAGACTTTTTGATGAAAAAGGGATAGTTGGAAAATACTTTGTGCCTCTTTTTTTTTTCTTCTTTCTTTCCTAGTCTCTGCATTTCCAAACTTTAGCATGAATTTCAAAACATTTGATGTGCTACTGATGAATTAAGGTTTCTAAACTTTAAGACTTGAAACATGTTTAAGTTTGTTTTGTGCACTAGCTGGTTGCATCATACACCTCTGACTCTTTGGTGCTATCACTCATCAAAATGGAATGAAAACACAAATCCTCTTAAGTTTTGCTCACCAAGAAGGTGTGAAACACAGTCACAACACAATGCATGTTTCTGTCACAACCTTTCCTTATTCACAGATACAGTGCAGGCTGCAAAGGAGTGAAGAAAGCAAGGTCAACATTTTCAAGAGTTGCCTTCTGGGGAACTCTCAGAAGAGATATGATGTCATGGACTGATATGAGATGTCTGACAATATTAGTGCTCATTCAGGGCATTATTGAAACATAGAATTTTTTTTATTTTTAATTAACACTTTTAGCAAGAGTTGAGTATTGATGGAAATGTCTACCTATCAATGAAGATGCTCTTCATGGGGCCTTGGCCGGTGGTCCCTGAGAATCTGTGGCAACTGGCATTGTTTATATTTTCCACACTGACTCCCGTCTCTCTTCATGAACAGATATCTCTGTCAAACATACATTCATTGAACAAGTAATGTCTATGGTAGCGAGTGGGCTTTTTTATGATGATCTTTAGATCTTCTGGATTCTTAAGACAGTCATTTTTCTGGTTTCCACCTGTCTTTCCAGATGCCATGTGAAGTCTCAAAAGAGTTTCGCCGTGTCCTTTTGACTTCTCATGTTTAGGAAGAGAATTTTTGCTCCCTGGAGAGAGAATATGGCCAGACAGTGAAAGCCACGGATATTTTTCCTAACTAGACTAAATTGTGTGCTTGATATCACACTATAGCTGGCAATATTCACATGGTGCACACTTTGTATTTTTACTGCATTTTCCTGAACATACTATGTACAGAAGAGTACACTGTAAAGGAGGCTTCACATACCTATTCTAACTAACCTGTTACTCAGTGCTATTAGAACTTTTGATTAGCTTCCTTAAGAATTTTTTTTTTTAATGTTTTACTGTGGGAGTATTGTCTCTTACGTCTTAAAATGATTGTTGTATTCTGCTTTGTTTTTCTTTAAGATTTTTTTCATTGCTTCATATTTACTTTTTTTTTTCCTGTGTCTCTAAGTTGTACACCTCCTTTGAGCTCCTCTTCAAAGAGCTAATGAGAGTTACTCTTTTGTTTTGTTTAAAGGGTTTCCTTTTCTTCTATGATCTAATAGTGTTATTTTCATTTCTTTTCAGAGAGTGCAGTGGTGTTTTCTCCTAATTCCTCCATGACCGTCTTAAGTTGTTCCTGCATCTTGTCTACTTCCTCATTGTTTTCACCATTTTTCGTTTTAGCAATGAACTTGAGCTGACTTAATCTGTCTCTTAGGGAAAGAATCTTCTTTGAAATGTCTTCATGCATGAACACTCTGAATGTTTTCAGAGGTGACTGGAAAAGAAATTGGTGACTTGTATTCCTGCCAGCTTACAGAACTTTTCTGTATCAGCTGATGCTAATTATCATTTCCCATAGGTTTCTATATAAATTAGGTACTGATTGAAGTCCAATATGGACTATATGAATTATAGTATAGCCTGCTTTTTAATTCGGGAACATTAATCTACTCTGTTAGTTGTTATGATGATGATGCTTTGAACACTGTCTTCCAACACAGACTTTTTTCTTCAAGAATGAAACGAAATGCATTTTTTTAGTCTTATGAATTGACATTTGCCTTTTGCTTTGTCCAGTTTTCCAGGAAGATTTTTATTTGGAACTTTTTCTTGTTATTACTGTCATCTGAGGTGGAGTATATTGTTCATTTACTTTGTCCAAGTGCTCGAGTTAAAATTTCTTCTATTTCTGACTAATTCACAGCACGAACATAAATGGATACAGTACTTGAATATGTATGTCCAACAGATAAATTCATCATCTGTTATCTATTAGGTTTATATAAAAATTTTTGACAAATATTATCAATTTATTTATTTAGAATCTTATTTTTAAAAATCGTTCCGTTCTTACATATTTATTTCAGCAGAATCAAAAGAATACAAATGCCACAAGAAAAAAAAATCCCAAATTTGTTATAACTTCAGTTTCAGAAATTTACTTAGAGAGATCATAGCAATGGAAGACTTAATAATTTTGAGAATTTAGCTTTTTTAATATTAAATGCAACAAGTATCAGTACTAGCTGAGCTTAATGTTCATGTACATATCTACAAATTTATATACACTCTCATCATTCCTTTACTTGGGTATCAGACACTTTTATCCATGAATTTTAAATATAACATTATTTCTGAACTCCTTTCTAATTATGAGGTTCAACAGAAATGAGCAATCTTATAATTCTACTCATGATTTATAATTTCAGAAAACCCTAGGTGCAAACCTACATTCCAAGTATCCTCATTTAAAAATGTACTGCTGTAATTATATGATCATTTCATTTCAAATCTGCAGGGGACAGTAACTCAATATAAAGCACGAAAAAATTAATGAGAAGCTTAATTATAATAACATCATTAAATCCTAATAAGAGGAAAAGTCTAACTTCACTTTATTTTAACTTGGACACCTAATACAATTTTATTACGGTGCAGTAGTGTTATTTTCTGAATTTTTAGAGAAACTAATAACGTAAAGGCAAAGGCTGGACAATTTTCATTTTCCTTTCCCTTTTTTTCTTTTAAGTATAAGTAGAAAGTAGAAAATAAAAACCTCTTTACGGTGTGTAGGTATGTGGACAAGACCTAATACTGTTTAACTAATATCAGCCATAGATTTCCCATCAATATTTAGCACTGCATTTTCCAGAAAATCTTAACAGCCATTGCATAATTTTTCATTAAAAATATAAATTTTTTTCCCACAATTTAGGGGCTAAATACCTTCATTCATAGTGACTCAAGACAGCATTACCTTCTGCTTTCAAGAGCAACATACAAACGATAACAGCCAAACTTCAGTTACCACGGCTACAAAATGGAGGCTGGTACAGTTTTATTCATGATTTATTAATATTTAGTAGACGTAAGAATTTCCCTATTTTTTCACATTTACAATCCAGACATTTTACAGAAGTTAGTTATAAAGAGCAAAACATTCCTGAACACACAGCCCTGCTGGTGACAAATGCTTAAATGTGGAGTGCATTAGTGTGGCATCAGACATTGTCAATAATGCATGCTCACCACCATTTAATTATTTTGAAAACATCTGTTGAAGTAAAATATGTTCCAGAGGGGAATAAAGAAGTCAAGTGCATTAGTGACTGTGTTAACCACATTTCGCTCTGTAACATAGAAAACCCTAAAGGGAAGATCAGGATTCAAGGACATCAAGAGAATGTTAAAATTCATCTTCACTTTTAGTCTTTGTAGCTAAGGAAGTGGTCTAGCTAAACTTTTGGTATAGTCTTGGTTTTCCAATAATTTTAAAAATAGGACTAAAATATTGTAGCAAAACATGTACTGGAAATCCTTTATTTTTTCCCTAGTACATCAGAATGCTAAGCAATTACTGATGTAGCATGATGCAATTCTACAAGTCAATATTACTTCACGCTTGGCTCTGAGTGAGAGAGAGCTGGTAAGCTTCCTCTCCTTTGCTTTGCTCTTTTATAGTGTTTGGTTTAACTCTAGAAATAAACAGTTTATTTCATTCTCAGCTTTGTTTTTCCTAGCTTACTTAAGCTGCTAGAAACAATTAAAAAAGAATCCTTCCATGGTTGGTTTCAGACCCCGATGCAAATAAGTTTATGTATGACTATTTAAAACGTATCCAACTATTAACATTTCATCATATCATCTTTCATAGATAGTTTAAGGAAGAAATACAGGATGCCTGTAGAGATGCTATCTGATATATTCCACTTAATTGTCCCACTGTACACTTTTTACAAACAACATAGACCACCATCGTCAAGTTAACTTAGTGGGTCATAATTAACGGCACGAGGAGCTAATAGACTTCTAGTCGGGGTGTGCCAATACACATATGCCACAGGCAGTAGAAGGCAACAGTCTTAAATTATGTGGTCATGAATTTAGAAATGGACAGCATGTTCCCCTAACCACTGCAGAGAGGAAGAGAGCCAAATAACGAAGACAACAGCTCAGCATGTCATACTCAGCAATTCAACTTCCCTGGAAGTCCTGGGACCTAGTCAGTGGAAATAGCCTGGAGTCTCCAAAGAACAACACAGAATGTCCAAGCAAGGTATTCTCTGGGGAGCTGACAGCAGCACCCAGCAGGGAACAGTCAATGTTGACCTGAAGGCATCTGCATGTGGCTGAAAGTGCTACCAAAATGGAAAATAAAGCTCTATTAAAACAGCAATAAAGGGGAGCCTTGTGAAGAACAGGTGATACTATAGTGATGGAGAAAAACTTCCAGCATGGGAGAAAAGTATGAGGTTTCAGGGAGGAGGAAAACTCAGGTTGAAGTCAGCAAATAAAAAGAAAGGAGGGCAGGGCACTGCACCAGAGAGGCTGCAGCCTGGTGAACTGCCGAGGTGGCAGGAAGAAGCAGAGTCCTGTCTTTAGGCATCAGCAATTAACACAGCCCAGGGGGTCCTTGGCTCCCCCGGCTTAAGAAGGGACCAAGTCTTCCAGCAGTGTTTGAGCCCACATAAGATATGATTAATTTTCCAAAGGGTAAGCATGCCTGTGAATTGACTGTAGGGGAAACATGGCTGATGAGGTTCCTAACTGAGGCCCCATCACGAAATGTTCAGAGTTTGGCAGATGAATCCAGGCTAAGAGTATATGGGGTTAATGGTCCTATATCTATCTCAGCAGGCAGCCAGTACCAGTGTTAATAGCAGGAACTCTCTGAAAGCTATTAGAAGAATTCTGAGGAGCTCTATTGCTTCATGGTCCCTTTCATCAGCCTCTTTAGTATGACAAATAGCTTGAGGCTGCCTACTGGCCAGTTATTTTTAAAGGTGTGTGAAAGTGGCTAGAAACATCTGTTCAAAGCCACCATTTTGATCTGTCTTTTCAATGATGTAAAAAAAACACCAACTCAATTTAAGCTGAATATGCATAACTACATTTTCACCAATCCATTTTTTCCTCCTCTTGATTTTTCACTTGAAAAGCTCATTTGTCCATATAAGCAAGATCTCCAACCAAGAAAAGAACACTGAGAAGAAAACTAAACTTTCTGTGTACATAAGTCCAGACTGCACAGATGATAAACACCCTTCACTCCAAATTTTTGACACAACCTTCTGACCATAATAAATGAGTCAATACTACAGAGAGTATTTATACTGAGGAAAAAAAAAAAAAAAAGAACTCCATAAAGGATAGTGGCATGACCACAAGTTCAGTGCAGTGAACAAATATTGCCAGTTTGTGCTCATAGAATTTTTCCAGGGATAAGTTTTTGCAATATGCAATCAGAGAGTAAGTAAAGAAATTACTGTTTAATTTGCACAGTTGTGGAAATGATAAAATATCATTAGTAACACTGCAGTTCTTGAGTTCCTGGACTTGGCACTTCACTTTTGTCTTTTTCCAAATCTCAGCACATTGTTTTCATTAATCAAATCCATTATACTTTTTGTCATACGTACTATAAATGTTGTAGTCACATACATATATGATGCAGCTGTTTATTATGTTGTGTCTTCTTTCTGTTATTCCTACTTCTGAGGTTTTTTGGTGTCGTTTGAAATATGACAGTTTAGACATAGTTACAATACGGAACTGGCTGGATATAGTGTTTTTTCCTACTAATTCAAATTGAAAACATACTGTTTGTCATTTAGTTCCAACTTTGAGTTCTTTAAAATGGAACAGCCAGAGAATACACAAAGTTTCTGCCAGTGAGTTCTTTCTGTACGCAGTTTTAAAAAAATCTGCGTATTTAACATAATTTAACATCTCTACAGCCTGAGCAATTATCCTAATAGCAGGGAACCAAGGCCTACTGGTAAGTTTTATCCTCCCTTTGTCAGGCTTGTTTCTTTGATATTGGTATCTAGATGCATACCACAGAGCGAAACTAGTCTTTATTAAAGGAGGGTCAGCATTCTGTTAATCTAATTTAAAAGCATTAAGGGGAGTAGAGGAGCATTAATTGATTTGTTGGGAGGGTTCTGACTCCAGCCAACCTGATCTTGGTGTTTACACTCTCTCTTCATTTAAAGTACATTGAAAAAAACCTACTTGAGTACACTATATATTGTATTCTGCCTTTAATTAAAAAAAATACTATAGCAAATGTTGACACATATATATCACATAGCTACATGTCTTTATTAATGAAGTGAGTAAGTGAAGTGATTTACATCATCACAACTTTCCATAGACAGCAATGAGTCAGTTTTAACGTAAAAGTAATAGCTCTGGAAAAAAGAGTCTTTAGCAGTAAGAAAGTGTTTCAGTAGCATGGGATGGGCTGCTTACAGAGAGGAAAATTACATGCTATGGAAATGTAGTGTTACCAGGACATTCTTGAAACAAGTGAGAAAAAATATTTCTGAAGTTGGCTGGATATTTTTTGGATGATGAATTAAAAATCACGAACTGCTAAAATTGTTGAAAACATCTACATTTACCAAACAAATTTTTGCAGTTCATTTTCTAAAGTATACTTGGAGGACATGCTCCTTTGTTTCATAATTTGTTTTTCCCCATGACTCCTGTCTCCTCTCACCCTTCTCTTTTATATGCAATAAAAAAAGCTGAAAGAACAAAGTGAAATTTATTAACAGCTTGGAGGGGAAAAAAAAAAGGTATGAAAGCAGTTCTCTGTGCATAAAAAGCATGGACACTCATTTTTATGGATTCATACCAGAGATTGATGAAGTTGGCATTTAAGAAGGTGCAGTCTGATAGAAAATGTGATTGAAGTTTTCCCACAGTGGGAGCTTTTGCTGGGTTCCCTTCTGTGTGGATTCTCTCCACGTGAGCCTTTTCTTCAGTGGGGATAGTAATAAATGTCTACCAAGGTCTATTTTGACAAGGCTTGTAAGAGTTATTCTCTCCAACAAATCTACTCCTCTGTCATATTTGAGTGACTCCGGCCAATGAATGAAAAATTAATGGAAGGAAGACAAGCATACATATTCATATGTGATAATAAGATTTTGCTGGGATAGAAGTGAAATAGCCCAATATCTCCAATATCTCAATTCTGAAAAATAAAAATACTTTAAAATTTTGTGAAGAAAAATTTATGCTGGTAATTTCTGACTGCATTTTCAGGTCCTTCAAGACAAGATCATAACAAATTATTTCCAAAGACTTCTGTGCAAGAACTTGTAAATACATAAGTCTCTTTACAGACTGCAAACAGAAAAAAAAAAAAAAAATTCCCACGTATATGCTAGGAGTTGATTTACTCATGATAAAACTTATACCAGTTGTCTGCAATTAATCAAATGAGTGTGAATTCAGATTTCTTATGCAATGTATTTCGAGCAATGGCAATAATTCGGGCATCCAGAGAATGTTTCTTAGATTTAGCCTTGCATAATACATCAATTGAGAACATAACCATGCTTCTGACAGAGATCCTAAAGGAATGAAATAATCCTGGAAGATCTAGAACCCTTCCTGACATGGCTCCAGGTCTATTCAGATGAGAGACAGTTGTTTGTGCCAAAGCTAAGGGAACAGCTCCTATGCACAACACAAAAGCTCCTCATTTATGTTGCAGTAGGTCACCAGATCTCTGAGACATCTAAACTTCCACAAATATAGATATAGTGAGGAGCCCACAACCACAAGGACTAAGAAGGAAAAGATTTAACTGTGCTGCTTTGGGTGTGTGACACAATGACAAGAATTTTCCTGGTGCTTGAGGTTAGCTTTGTGAAGTTTTCTATTCCACTCATCCCTAGCCAAAGCAATGTAGGGTACAGAAAATCAGGTGCTTGTGGGATATGATCATAGTCACAGTAATTCAGTCACACTGTGTCCTGGCTACGGCAAGAGCAGCCATCTTTTATAAAGCATTCCAGCAGTCAGAGAGATTGAGAACCCAAATCTCAGGCATGGGCTTTAGGCATTACCCTTCTCAGGGAGTCCTGAGGAGCTGTTGCTGCTCTTCAGGTGACTTGGAGAAGAATAAAGAGAGGCTTAGCAATTATTTATCTGGAAACCACAAACAATCTAGGGAAAAAGTCAGATCCCACACCTTTTCTGGCCTAGCAGCAACTAGGTTGCTTCTTTTTGCCCATACACCATGAAGAGCACAGCGGCCCATCCTTGAGAGGGTTTATTCAAAACACTGTCAGCCGCAGGGACTAGTGCATCCCCTTGTTGCATGGCTCTTCAGAGTATCAGCAATTTAAAATCATGTCCCCTGCATGACAAAGAGAATGTCCAGCTAGAAATGTTTCCCCTTCATGGGAGATATTCGTCTGCCCCTCTTACCATGGGATGAGTTGCTTTACTTCTTTTCCAGCCCTCCCTTAAGTAATCCCTCAATCTGGAATTTTGATGACTTCAATTGGTCTCAATAATAGCTATAATTAAATACGGGAAACCTATGCCAGAAGGAAGACATTTTGGGGATGTGATGATCTACGCAGGTAGATGTCTCTCAAGAAAGTAATGTTATTTACCTGCAATTCATACCATGCCAAGACCAATTTTCCTTTAATTAGCTGTTTCCTAATTCTTCTCCAGGTAAAAGAATTCTGGTAACTTCTGGGGTTTTTTATTACTTTTTAAAAATCTGATTTCTGAATAATTTTGGGAAAAATTTAAAATATAGCTTGGTGAATAGTAACACACAGCATTTGTAAACACCTGTTTCAATTGTGTCAGCTTGTCAACTTTAACCAGGTCAGTTTTTATTTAAATTCTGAATCTTTTTAAGTCTACCTTAATACACAGCAGCATTTGCTTTTCATGTTTATGTAATGAGAATGTCACTGCCAAATAAAATGGTTAAAAAGTCATACTTTTTGATTTTGCAACCTTGAAACAGTATTTGTTTGTTTTCTTAAACTGTTTTCATGTGTAAAAGGAAGCATAAAGAAGGTGAAACTCACAGCTGCAAACCTGCTTTCCTGCAGTAAAACATGGAGCTTGTCATGCTAGAGACATTTCAAATATCTGAAGATCCGGGCTCAGACACTCAACTTGGAATGGGGTTACCCCAGTTAACTACTGGAGTTTAAATTCTTACATCTTTTGTACAGGCCTGCTATTACAGTGCTCTAAACGAAATCTGTGGAAGCCAGAAGAGAGCACTTATAAAATCAAACTCCATCCCCGAAAAAAGCGGTGTATTTTGAAGATCTCTCCACACTTTTTTTTTTTTTTTTAACCTTTAGAAGCCATGCGTTTTCATTAATTCAGGAGGAGCAAGAGCCAGCAGATCTTACAGCATATTCGATGTGCCAGCAAACAGACTGGAGATGGTTTCATTTCAATTAGCCCCTTTGTTGCCAGCTAAAGACTGACAAACACACTGAGAGAGGGACAGGCATACGGCACTTTTGCTTTCCACTTTCCTTTTTATTTGATGATGGTCCTCTTATCACAGCCTCTCACCGATTCTCCCGCCTCGTGCCTGCTTCCTCCTCTGCCATACTTTACCTACTATTGTTCTCCTTGTATCATCTTACTTGGGATCAAGTGATTCTCTCCAGCACAAAAATAAGAAGACGTATTCTTTTTCAGCCTCGTCTGATCTCCCAGGCTAATTGGCTCAGGTGTAAACCAAGCCAGCAGGGCTGCGACTTTGATGTGACACTTTAGAGCAGCACACCTGGTAACATCCCTGTTTGTGTGTCAAATACCAGCCGGCCTTGCCTGCTGCTCAAACCCAGCTAATAAAAACGCTAGTAATCACGTTGTATTACAAGGCTCAAATTCATGCTGTTACTTTATTGCAAGGTTGTCATTAATTTTGCAGGGTGAACCTGGAATCTGATCTGACCTGTTTTTAATAAGTGTGGGTCTGTGTGTAAGTGTGTAAGTGAGTGACAGAAAAGTGACTGCCAGCTGTTTCTTCTTTACATATGGTGTTAGCCTTTGCTTTGATCAATAATGCTGTTTCACTTTAAAAAGAAACTCATTTTGTAAAGATGCAGAAAAGGGGCCTTCCTACCTCCTTCGTCTCTGTGGTTTATTTGTAAAGCATACACAATTAGGGAAAAGTCAGTCAACAGTAAGTAATATCTTATTGCTTTGCTGGAGATTGTTTGCCTCTTTTGCTCTGTAGAGCTGTTGAACAGTTGTCTTTTTACTGTTGCTTGTAATGGCATTTGATAGAGTTACAAACCTAGGTAAAGCCTGGGAAAAATAATAATAATTTTTAAAAAGTTGCAAAACAAGTTGACGTCTCAAATGAAAAAGTCAAAATTCTTCTGAGTCACAAGCACTCTTTTCAGCTCCAGTCCACTACAAATGTAAATATACTTGCATAAATATGCATAAAACTGTACATATACACATGCATATGCATCTTTGAGTTTTTAAATATTGAATATTTTCATTTTTGTTGTAGAGAAAATGTTAAATCTTCCAAAACTCTGTGTAACTATACCTATAAATACCTTCAATATTTAACAAACACGTTGTCAACAACTAAATTATTGTCTGATCAGCCAGGAGCCACTAGAATTTATATTGATGAGTTATGAATGTGGGATACCAATAAGATTTTATTTTTGGATACAGAATTGTCATCAATTGAGTTTTGAACGTCACTCTTATTCCTTTTGGTCACAGTAGAAAAATATTTTTGAATGTTGAGAGACAGAGACACATTGTACAGAAGCTAATATGCATGAGAACTAAAAATAAGATAAGCACATAAGAAATTAGCTAAACAGATTAATAGCCTTTTTGAAATTTAAGAAAAATGATAACTGATTTCTGGAGACAGAGTATGCATCAAATGGTCCTTTCACCGCCCCACCACCCCAAATCCATGGAACATAGATTTTGAACTTTCAGTTTTAAAGCATGCCCAGGGGTCCTTGGAAGAACACTAGACATTAGCAGCTCAAGCTGAACCCCTCAGCATCACAAAGTGAGCCATTTAGCGTGATATCTGCACTGCAGGCACTCTGTTGTCTGTAATGACTAATAAAACCCAGTCAGATCTTCCCATAACAGAGCCAATTCATACTGTCATAAATAAGTTCCTGTAAGTTAAAATTCACTGTGCTTATAGAGAAGAGCTTTAAATTTATAATGACCAAAACATGAGTTATTTAAATATGAATATAATAGTGGTTCAAGTAAAGAATTTTTCTGGTAAAAATTTTCGAGCTTTAGAAACAGTAACTTATTGTTAGACTCAATTGTATTTAATGATGTCTTGAATTTTCTACGCAAAAGAGCTGAAAAGCACATTAATGGTACATATCATGAAGCAAACTGAAAAAAATCCTCAGATATTATCAGTAAAATGAAAGAGAAGGTAAGGTTAAAGCACTTTACATCACCTTTACATCATCAATATACTCATGATATAAAAAGTACAAGAGTAAAGCAACCCACCTGATCAAAAAGTAATTGAAAGTTTATGTAACTATGTAGCTAGTAGAAAACAGAAACCTGAAAAAAGGTGCAATAAGGAGACAAAAATGGTTTAGCACAGCTTTGAATAGTGTGCTTAGTGGCCTTCTTTGCCAATCTATTTTAGGTGACTCAATCTGTAACATTACATTCTTTTCTGATCATTCATTATTAGAAAAAGAATGAGAAATTGGAGATCGCTCAAAGGAATGCAAAAAAAAAAATCAACTGGTAGACAGAAGTGACTGATTTGCAGGGCAAATTCACATTTCAGATGCTTCATGTATTTATTGCAATAGAAGTTTTTAGGGTTTTGCATTTGTTTCCTGTGTTGACTTCGGTGAGAACATTAATAGACTTTCACAGAAAAAACTGAATTGCTGGCAGGAAAAGAACAGAAGAGCAAAGTCACAATTGAGGGATGTTTGGAGGAAGTGAGATCAACATTAACTATTACTGTAGAACGTGAGATAAAAATAGAACATAATGGAAGTGTTTCCTTGCCCTTTGGCTTTCACACCAGTGAAAGCATTTTCATTTACGCTTTTAAATCTGCGCAGAACAAGCCAAAGCATCCAAATGATGATGAAGGAAAAGGGGGACACAATTTCTATCCCAATTTCCTGATGCTCCGAAGGTCTGGGACCACTGAAATCAGCCTTACTCCTTTCCTCAGAAAAATTCTGTGTCTCATCTTTAATCCTCATCCTGGAAAAGGTTTAAGAAACTGTTTCTTATCTACTTCCCAAAGTCAGAAGTAGAGTTCACCCTCCCTTGCATAAGCATGTTTTTGAAGCCCTCTTGAAATAGAACTGGTATTGGGAAGGGAAATCTGAAAAGAGAGAGCTAATCAGACTGCTGTTAAAAGCCAGCTGACTCACATTACTGTTGTCTACTGCAACAAGTTATAGTGTATGTTTTGTTGTGTTTGTTGTTGTGGGGTTGTTTTTTTGTTGTTTTTTTTTTTCTGGTGACCTACCCCCATGGATGTGTAGGAGTATATTGTGTATATTGTGCTTAAGGCAAGTTGTCAAGTGAGAATTAGCTTTCATGGGAGGCAGAATCAAATTCATCAAGAAGACACTGTGTTAGCGTTCTATAGTGAAACAACTGTCACTTAGTTTAATAATGAAGAAAAATAATTTCTTAATATCTTTCATTTTTTAAATTGAGGGTAGAATCGAGGTAGGGATAGAAGTCAAGGTAGAGGTAGAAATCACATAGCTGAACTGAAATGTCTGTGATAATCTGATTAATTTCTATTACTTCTTGAAGGAAAAGAGATCTAAAATCTGACAATTATGCCTGTGTTTTCAACCTTCTCACTGCCTTGACATTTTTGTTGTCTGTTTTTTTATTCTTTTTAAAGGCATAGATACTTAAAAGTTTTAGTTTCCTCTTGGATTTCCAAGTAAACATTGTGATTATTTGAATAAGTAAGTAATTTAGATTCTTTTTTACATGGTCTCAAGCATGCATTTTTTTCTGATATATTTTGAAGTTTTACCCTTGTGAACCCTTGACATTTTGAGGGTGGCAATGAAACAGTGTGTCTTGGAAGAGTTTCAAAACATGGCCTGTGGATTTTAACTACTACTGAGGGCAGGGAAGCCTATAGAGGAAGAAACTATTTTAACTGTCCACCCTTATCCTGAAAACAGTACTAATTAACAAAACAAAATGAAATTAAATCAGTGTTTGTTACAAAAGGAAGAGGCTAAAAGAATACATGAGACATTATAATATATGCATGTTTTATTAAAATAATTATGGGCCAGATTCTATCCATTACTTAGGCATTTTATTCTGTAATGAGGCTCAGTAACTCAAGTAATGGCCAGATACCTGTTTTAGGAAGGTTTAGTAGCTGGCACTGGAGAATCCATACTTCTCTGCAGATGTCCCTCTTCTGCCCCCTTTTTGTAGTCTTCTGTGATGGAGGAACTTCATTATCAGTATCTGTCTCTTTTGAATGCAACACTTTTGCATGTGTTCCTTTCTAGGGGACACTTTCTCACACTGTGGACCAATGCCTAATCTGCATTGCTAATAATGAGGATGACAGTTTATCATTCTACACAAAGCGAACTTCCTTGAATGACATGTTCATATGTATGTAAAGATTATTCCACTAAGAACCATCATGACTACTGTTCTAGTCACTAACATCTAAGAAAGGTGAGAATCCAAGCACTTATCCCAAACTGGAACCTCTCTTCCCAGCACTACCAGCAGAGAATGTTTTGAAAAGTGTAGCTGAAAATCACTGAGGTATTATCTGTGAAATATTTTATAAGAGCTTTCTTTGATGAAGGGTAGAAAGATGAATTATCTTTTTATGTCTCCCTTCCTTGCCCCAGCTAAATGAATTTGAAAGTCTTAATAGAGTACTTCTACAGAAAGCATCAACGTAGATTTTTGGGGTTAGGAAAATATTATTCAGTTACCTCTTTTACTTTTGTGATGGGCATGAAGTCTGATCAGCAACTTTGCAACAACCATAATGGCATAGAGCAATTATTTATTTCAAAATCTCTGTTAATTTTTTTTTTTTTGGTCTGCATTTATTTCTTTCCCAACACACAACTGAGAAAACAACGTTCTCATACAACTTTCAGCCTCTTTCAGTCTATGCCTTTGGATAAGGTTTCACACTGCAATTGTCAACATTTGTCATTAGAGCTGTGAGACAGATGTCATTGAGAAGGGAATTCCAAAACAATTGACTTCAGAAGGTTGCACAGTATGAGTTTGGTGATGTTACACTTCTTATCTCTCTAGAGGAAGTTTCTGAGAAGAGTGTGGCAAACTTTTAAGAGGGTTGTTAATATACATGTTAGTGTCTATTGAAATATTTTTTTTTTAAATTTGGGGTCTAAATGTATTTTAGTAATAGCTATTCTGTTCCTCAAACAAAAGTCCAGCCCTACCCATTACTTAAAAGCATGCTTAATTATATTATTTGCATTAATCCATTCTTTATTTGTTTTGGTTTTTTGTTTGTTTGTTTTAATAAAAAACCTGCCTCACTGCTCTCTCTGGAAAAAAGCAGCAGAAATGAAAGAAGCCAGCCCTGCCTAGTTTTTCTGGTTAACTTAAAACTGCAAGGAAAAGCTCCATTCACTAGTGCAGAAACTCCCATACAGAAATGTAAGTTTTCCAGACACATTTTTTGCGTAAGGTTTTCTGTTCTCTTCTGCTTTTCTTGTTTGCTTTCTTGTTCCTTAAAGGTGATAAACTTTATTCTGATCTACCTCACACCATTGACCTGATAGCACATCATTGTATTTTCTTATCTGTTTGATTTTCATCACTTGATCTTATCTATTTTACAAAATATGTGCTCAATCATCTTATCCTTAAGGCTAACACAGCAGTGGTCTATCCAGTCTTCACAAATATTGTTTAGTTTTGATTTCTTGGCTTTGAATGCGAGCCAGACCACTAAGCAGTTAGACTGGTGATCACAGCTGTGGATGTTGAAATAACCACAGAAAGGTTTTACCACCATTCTGTGATGATCAGTCTTTCTGCACACTTTATTTCCCATTTCTGTTACGCTTCTTCAAATGACTGGGTCAAGTGCGACGCCGGGAGGGAAGGAGAGACTGCCTCTTCCATTAAAGCGCAAATGAGCATGTTGGGGCAGAAAGGTTTGGAGACCTCAGGGTGTGGTGGAAATAGAACGAACCTGGGAGTGTGCAGCTCCTGCAGAGAGATTGAGAGACCACAGGAAAGAGCAAGGATCAAAGAGACAGGTTTCTGAGGGCTTGAAAATAACATACCAGGGCCCAGAGGGGACAAAGGCAGAGCTTGCTGCAACTCAGAAAGACCTTGATTTGCTTGCCTAGGAGAAAGACACAGAGAGCAGGCAGACAGCTGACTGTAGAAAACATTTTCATTTCTATTCTGTCTACTCTACTTGCTTTGAGTTCACTCAAATAATGTTTCTTGTAATTATTATGATTACTATTAATTGTATCAGTAACAGAAGTTTTGGAAGCCTTTTTGTCTCTTGTTGGAATTCCTTTTCAGGGTTGAGGTAGGTAGATCCACCTCAAGGTTTCACTCAATACAAAGCCCTGCCACAGGAACATATCAGACTATGTACAGATGGTAGAGCAAAATGAGTTTCCTACCTAGGCTCAATATTCAGATATGTTTGTTCTAAAAACATTGTTATATGTTTATCTATTTTATCTTGTGCAGCTCTTGAACATCCAGATGAATTGTGAGCTAGGTTTCTGATCTCCCTCCCAAAATTTTTGAGTACTCCTCAGTAGTCAAGAAAAGTAAGGAGGTGTCTTTTTCTGGGAACAAGCAGTGTAGCTACTGTTAGTTTTCCTGCTAAATAATTTCTGACTTGAGTGTGATCACAATGTAGTCTACATCCAGCAGTATATCTTTTAAGACAAAATGGGTAGTGGTAGCCAATTTATTAGCTATTTCTTTCTCATACGTATGGCCTGATGGCCAATCTGTCTGTGCTTGGCATTTTTCTTAAGTACAGAGTGGGTTCTCTTGGTAAGAGAACAGTTTCTTTTGCTTATGAAGCTGCCTTTCCTCTTGCGGGGTATTTGAACCCTTTAATGATTGTAACAAAGCTATGCATTGGGTCACCCATCCCGTCATGTATTATTTGATATTATTTTGGTTTTCAGGGCATAATTCTGCTTTGACACTATGAACCTCATGATATTTTTCTGACTTGTTGAGAATTGTCAGATGTAATGCTAAGTGCTTTGAATAAAAATGATGGAGTTTCTTTATAGTATAAAATCCAGGCTTCTTTTTGGTATTTTTTCATATTACTGTCATTCTTGTATAGCCTCCCATCCATCCTAACTCTCTAGCATTAGTATTATATTTGATACTCAACGAAGATGAAATTATTCCCCTCCTTGTTTTCCCTCAACTCCATTATTATTCAAATGGAATTTGAAACAATCATTAATTTTATATTCTTTGCATTTGCTGTTTTCTATACTATGTGGAAATTGACTGCACTCCTTTGAAAAAGACATTGTTTAGCTGCTGCTTACCCAAATAGTGAGCTGGATGAAGCTATGACATGGTATTGTGTTTGTCAGAGAACTTGGGAGATTTCCCAGATCTGAAGTTTTCTTTGCCTTTGGTATCTTTTTTCTTCAGGAGTAATTTGATTTCTTATTTTACATTCTGCTACTGTGTCTCAGTGACTCACCTTGTACTTCAGATTAGTTTTCTGTGTGTACTTTTTTTTCTGAGGCTATTTCTCCTGTTTTGTTTCTTCTTTACATTTAAGAAGTCAGTTCGTATTTCCTGCTTAAAGAAAGGCCTTAATTTCGTCCATTTCCTTCTCTGCCCCAAAGCAAGCTATGACAGATTGTGAAACATTTGTTCCCATCTGCTCTTCAAAGTAGTTTCTTATTCCTGGTTCTATTTGTAGAAGTGTTATAGGTAAACACTTCACATTTTGAGAGCATTTTTCTTTGTTTTTCATGATTGTACCCTCCATTTTCTCAGATTCTCCATTGTTTCCTTCCACCCTTGCATTTTTAATTTAAACCACATTTCTGCTGCTACTTACATAGTTTTATTCATATTTTTCTCTGTGCTAACTTCCTCTAAGTAGACTAAAATGTTATCAATTTTTATCTCTTCAGAGATTAATTCAGCTAAATTTCTCATCTTTTCTGTAGTATATGTTGTTTCCCACTCTCATAGCTGGCTGTAGATGGCTCTATATCCATTACAATATTCAAGTGTATTCACTCCTTTCGTACTTAATCAGACTAGATTTTTTTTTTTTAATGAAAGCTAATTTTTTGTTAAAAAACAATACTATTTCTTGTAAGTTAGCCAATGGTATTTTGTGCTGTCTGTTCATGGACACTCAGTGTTTTCTGTCAATGCTTTGCCTTACCGGAGTTTTGATTCTCTCTTTCCATTTTCAGCACATTACTTTTTTCTTCTACTTTTCCTGTAGATTGAATAGTATTATTCCTGTCTTGTAGATTAAGGCCTTGAAGTTCACGCTGGCTTTTTTTTAATTTCGCTTCAAGAATACTACATCTGAAGAAAAAGTATGAAGCTCTTTAACCTCTAATTCCACAACACTTTCACCTTCACAGGTGATAAGATTGAGCATACAGCTATCAGTGAAAGCTATCTCTTCAGACTATAGCAAAACAGTGTAACTTTTCAGTATTTTCTCATACCATTCACATGCAACCATTTTGTTATGTAACTTAACCATTACTGAACTCTGAGCTAAGATCTTCTTGAGCTACTCAAACTAAAATGCATCTTTTCTTGTCCTGATACAATTAATTTAGAATGCATTAACATAAGAGTAGTTACCTTTTTCTGTAATGTATATTATATTGTACTCATTAAAGCTGATTTTCATTTTCTAGTTCATTGTTCCTGATCACTTTACCAGATTAACCTGTTCCAAATGTTCAAGTTCAGAGATCATTGTGAGGATAAACCTGAAATAACTTTGTGGTATCACGCTTCTCTCCTTTTCCACTTAATTAGAATACAAATGAGCAGTGCTGATCTTCAGGTGGGATATTGAGGCATCTTGATTTCACTATTTTCCCACTGTGAAACTTACTGTTTGTTGCCTTTCTTCTCGTCAGTGCTGTTATTTGTTGCAGCGTTGTCTTTAGCAAGACAACCTTTCCCAAAGACTCTGTGAAGGTTCGCACACACTGCGCCAGGCAGTTCTCTTTTATCCACTACTTCATCAATACTTTCAAGCAATCTTAATGCATTTTTGTACCCCTACTTGTACCTCTTCTCATAGACACATGTTCTATATTAAGTCATGCCTTACTTCACTCAGCTACTTCCCAACGCTGGTTTCATGCCATTACCTTCACAAACAGACCGTTTCAACTCTCTTTATGCAGGGCTCCTGTTTTGTTTTCACCTGCCCTTCCCTGACCTGATCTCAGTGAGGTCGAGAGCTGTTCTGAAATCCTATTAATCCCAGCCGAGATTGCACCACATCTGGCCATCAGTATTGGGCGAGTTGCTGTCTTCAAATACTGCATGATCAGCTGTTTCTGTAAAGCACCACAGAAAATCTTGTATATTAAGGAGTCTGGAAAAGCCGAAGAGCAGATGGCCTAAGATATAAGCATTTACAAAGCTCCATGAATGTCAAACTTTTTTTTTTCTTTCCACAATCTGACTTCTTTTCTGTATTCCTTCCCTCAAAAGTACAGTGAGATTACATGATTTTTGAAAATACAGCTTGAAATATACTATTACAGTAATCAAGGTGCCTTGACAACTTACAAAACTGATTATGAATTCCCCAGATTTAAAACACTTAAGGAAAAACTTTAAGAGAAGTAACCAGAATTTTCAAGAATATAAATATGCAGCTTGGACACTCAGACTACTGCAACTGCATGTTAGTAAGGTTATAGAGTTGTTAATTTTAAAGACAGGCTAGATTATTTTCCTTTTTTTTCCTATATTTTTGATGAACACCTAACTGGAGCAAAACCAGGAGAGTCACCAAGAAAATTTTTTATTATTTCCAGTGGGAGTTAAATCAATTTGCCTTTCAATATCAGAAATAGAAAGACCATACTGAATATGTTTCTAAGAATCAAGAAAAGAAGGACATTATGTTTCAAAATCTTTCGCTACTAGGAAAAATGCCTCAACTCTACTGACAACATCAAGTCAAAATTTACTGCTATCCATTTTTCTGTAAACTCTCGTCCTACAGCAGTTCATTTGGATCAGCTCAGTTGTCCATTAGCGCTACTAGCTGTGTAGTAACCGTTGCCCATTTCAACTTCCAACTTCCAAAGGAAAGCCAAGCTACTGCATTAAATAGCCCTCTGATGAACTTCTTTTCCCATGAAGTTGTCTAATTGCATTTTAACTCACACAGACTTTTGAAATGTAAAACATCCTGTAGCAGTTAGCTTCAGGTTTGTAGGGTAGAGGTGATTTCTTTTTTTAAGCTCTATCTATATGTGCTTGTAAGATATACTTAGAGAAAATGGACAAGATGTGTTTCTGGATAGAGAACATGGAGAGGCTTTTTACCTGCATAGAGAGAGGCAAAGATAAACTTTTCTTCAAAAGTTAAAAAGAAACTTAAAAGTCTCCTTTCAGAAGCCACATATCTGAGAGGAGCAGATTGCCATCAAGTAGACCAGAAAGCTGAGAGGAGTTGCACAAAACCCCACATCTTGACTCCTTTTCCCCCCCTTTTTGTTTCTTCAACAGAAAAACTGTGATTAAAAAAACAGTCTTTTTACACGGTTGCTTAGCATTTGTTGCATTCTGGTTGAGACAACTGTGATTTTTGGTGTCTTTTGGTTTGTTGTTTTTGTTTGTTTGGTTGGTTGGTTGGTTTTGTGTTGAGTGGTTTTTGTTTTGTTTTGTTTTCCAGATTCACATAAATGTATCTGGGGAGAAAAAAATCATCTGTTCTTCCTTGGCTTGTTTATCATTAATAAAATGACATGCTCATAGAACAATTCCCTGAGTAACCTGTTCATAATTTGGTTAATTTGGTTTTCATCAGGCCTGATACTAGTCTTAGTATGGAAGGAAGTCTTTGGGTTGGTGAGTGTGTTGGGTTTGAGGAACTGTTTGTGTGGATCCTAAAAAATCCCCTTTTCTATAGCCTTTCCCATAATCAGTAGACTTATAGTTTGCCAAAATAGCTACCTAGCTTTTGTGCTGAAACAGTTACATTTCACAAAGGCTTGTTCCTAATCAGAAGTATCAATTAATTTTTTTCTCTATCTCTCACCAACCTCTGACTTGCATGTCTTGCAGTGTTGCAGGGAATTTCTGATGTGTCAGTAGTCTTGTCTTGTAAAACTTTCAATATATTTTGATTTGATTTTAAGCAGAAAACGTGCTGAAAATTTGAAAAGAGAATGGTCTGAAGGAAAGTATTCATCAGCCTGGTAAAAAAGTCAGCCTGGCTTCTCAGCTAGGTGTAATCTTCCATGTTCAGTTTGTCAGGCCTTTTCTGTGTCACTGGGTGACAAACACTCGCTTACTTGGCTGTATGAACAAGCACTCTGGCACCTAAGCCATGCTTCTCAATGCTGAGGTTCTGAAGCTGCTGTCAAGAGATAGTACTGGAACTAGTGTGGTCATACCAGCAAGGCAGGGCAGCAGATCTACTCTGGGTCTGGCACCACATTAGTGCTGCTGTCCTGACTTCAGGACATGAGCCTAAAAAGCTGGTGGTGTTCCTTGGCTTTTCTTCCTTTGTCTATGCTAACAAAGAATCCATCATACTCAGTTTCTCAATTGCTTCATGTTCAGTCTGACAGTTCTGGGGAATTGTGGCTGCTTTCTAGTTTCCGATTTACTTAAATAAATTCTTTAAAAAAAAATATTTATGCTTTTAAATACTTGTGTTTATACTTAAGTCCTCACCATCCTAAATTTCTTGCTGAAAGTAACATGCCGCTGTTTGTTTACTGGTCTTCTACTCTAAGTACATAGTTACATGTATGTCTCATGAAAATGTCTGCAGGTGTTAGATATTCTTTCTTCGTTGCAGGGGGTTGGGCTAGATGACCTTTAAGGGTGTCTCTTCCAACCCATTCTATGGTTCTATGATTAAATCTCATAATCTGGTGGGTTGATGTTTACTATGAGGGGTATTGTAGTAATTACATCCGCATCACAGGAATAATTTTGACAGGTGCAATCTCCACCATAGAAATAATTTGGACAGGTGCAATGCACCAATTAAAACATAAACAAACACAAAATGCCTAGATTCACTCCAGCAGTTTATTTTTTTTCTCAATACTAAAGTCAATTTGCAATTAATTTAATACTAAAGCAGAAATGACAGATGATCTAATTGTTAATGTGGTACAAGTTTAGAAAGACATTAGAGTAGCATTCTGGAGAACTGTTGCACATAATTGCTCAGGTGTTCAGAACACATTCCATTCCCCCTGCTGTGCGAGGACTTCTGTTCCTAGATTTTCTTTCAATGGTTCCCCCAGAAGTGGGATTAAAAGTAGAAACTTAATGATAATGAATTGAATTGTTCACATCTAAAGGGGGCTGATTGGCAGGATGCCGAAGACAAAGAGATCCCTGATGATGGTTGAAAAAACAAAAGTAATTGGATTACACAAAGAAAATAAGATAAACATTCATTAAAATTACCGTAACAGACTGTGATTAATGAGCATATACAAGTGCAAGCAGCACATATTCTTTAGGCCATGCAAGGCCTACATCCAGTGGTATGATTAATAATTTTTAATTGTTTAGTAAGTAATTGTTATGCACTTCCCAGTTCAAAAGACATGCACTTGTTTTCCCTAACCTGATTTTATCTGTGACTACTATGGAGTCATCAAAGGTATTGTAATTGCTAATGAAATTCAGCCTGCCCTTTTTTTGACTGTGAAATTCAAGTTTATGTTGTTCTGCTTGGGAAAGTCTTCACAGAACTTGAAGAATTCACCACAGAGGAAAGTTCCATGTATCTGTTCTTACCTTAATATTGCGAAAAAAATATTCATGTTTGGATGTTAGAACATTTAAAGCTGGTGGAAACAGCTGGTTTTGTACATTGGGTGAAACGTTAGTTCTGCAGGTTACATAAGTTTGTTCAGCAAGAGTCTGGTAAATGAGTCAAAATACTCTGATGCACTGGAGATAAAATCAACCGAATTGTAGTTTCAAGTTTTGCTTAAGGACAGAGATGACCTGTCGTAATTTTTTTGAAGTTCTCAAAATGCTTCGATTGCTATGGCAGCTGTAGATCCAGGCCTAAGCCATAAACTGCACATGAGAATCAGTCTGAAAACCCTCTGTCTGTCCTTCGGTTCCAAAATCCTTAACAATGTGGTTCAAGAGCTCCCAACTGAGAGCAAGAGAGCAGGTGGTGTTTATATATCTACAACATTCACAACAAGTGACTATTTTAAGGTTCTTAAGTTCTGTGTCCTTCATAGACCTTCTGTCTGGATGACTGCTTAGCAGTCACAAGATGCCATACTACTGTGTTTGGATGCAAAAGAGCCCTGCAGGCTTTTGGAAGTATTTCTGAATAGACGGGTAGTGCTTGTGGGGAAGAGCAGTGGGTTTGGGGAGAACAACAAAAAGTGATGCTTGCAAATTTGAAGTCCCATGGGAGAAGCTCTGGAGAGGAGTAAATCAAACTCCTGCAGTCCTTGGGAAACCTGCCAAATGTATTATTTGGTGCTGATTACCAGTGCACTCCTCACTGTCCACAGTGGACTTTCCACAACCACAACAGAAGATCGTCAAGTCTTCTCATTGCTGGGAGCACTAGTTGTGCTACAGAGGCTGCGTTTCAGTATATGCATTACAGCAGTGGGAACTTTGTAAGCCCTCTTCCTAAATATTGTATCCCTGGCTGGCCAAAAGCAATGATGAGCATCAATGTCAACACTGTCATCACTCAATGTCATCAATATTATTGTTCCTTAAGATTCTGTTTCATAGGCTTTTCATCCTTATTGTCAATGCAGAACTACCGTACTGACATTATTACCCAGCATAGATGCCTGATGGGGATTTTGAAAACTTGTGTGAAAACATTTGCCTTTTCCTTAGTGTTCCCTTCAGAACACAACTATATTGGCAGAAAGCAATGGGTGATTCATAGGTTGGTGATGGATGTTGAGCAGGGTAGGTGATAAAGGATGGCATGCCTGCCTGTTTTCTGCTGAAATGCCTTCTTTTCCTGACTGATATGGCCAGCTTGAGTATTTGGGGCCACAGACACATTCTTGCCAGAAGCTACTATGACTCTTTACTATAAACCAGTGCTTCTGATATCCAGATGCTGTGACCCAAGAAGAAAATCTCTGACACTTTTTTTTTAGTAAGCCTTTGCCTTAAAAAGTGGTCGTCTGTTGTATCAACGGCACTTGCTCAGAGCTGTAAGTGTTCAGTGCTCCCAGAGCAAGCTGTAAATTTCAGTGCTCATAGTAATACAAAATTATTACTAAGACAGGCAAAATCTGGATTGCTTTTTTTTTTTTTTTCCAAAACCTGGCAAACTATGGAAACTCCCCCAAAACTTAGCCACTTGAAAATGCTGTCATCTCACTTCTGCAGACACTTTTAACCATTTTTGAAAAAACTGGCTTTTGTGCATAGATTGTGTAATGAAGATACTGATGTCCTTCCATGTTCTCTCTTCTGTAACTCAAAATGGCAAGTATCAAGCAAAGATATTTCAGACCCCCTTATGTCAGGAGGAATGAGAATAGTTTCACGAAGCTGGGAGAAGAAAAATGCATTCTGAAGGGAAAAGATTTATCTCAGAGAAATTGACTTGGAAAATCAATTCAGGTTTTAGAATGAAAAACACATGCACAGAGATTGTAGTTCGGTTTTAGTAGAATTTTTCTTAATTTCTTGAATTTGGAAAGGTGCATATAGATTTCCTTTATGTCTTATTAGCACCTTCCTTTATATGCTAGAACACGACCCAGGTTTCTCTATAGTCCAGACACATACAACATTAGTGATGAGCTAGAAAGTCTTTTTTCGAGTGCTATAAACATCCACTACTGTCTCCTAGAAAGCAAGGCATGAAGAGTGGACCCAGGTCTGTAGAAACACAAATCTTATTGTTGGGAGTTTCCTCTTGTTTGATCTCATGTTCCTCAGCTATAGCACAGACATTGATTCTTAATATGTTCTGTGGTTCCATGTCAATGTTTTCCTTTCCAACCAGAGTGCACTTTACATGCTTCCTGACGGACATAAGGGTGCTACTGTAGCCATGGTAATCCCACAGGGATACTAAGAACAAGCAGCTAACATTATCACATGAATGGTTACCCCAATAGGATTATTTTTAATTAGTTAAGTGGATCAAAGTCTTTTTGAAAAACTTTTAAAAGTGTAGATGACATTTGACTGTCATCAGTAAAGGTATCATTATCCTAGTCCTGCCATTTTAGGAAGAAATGTTTTTTCTAAAAAAAAAATAAATTGTGTCAAGCCACATCTGCAAAGTTTATTCCTCCACAGAGGGTTGGAATGAATTAAACTAGAAAGTTGAAGGATGGACCCATCAGAAGACTTTTGAGTAACAACTATATTTCTAGTACAGTGGACTGAGGAAATGACTAGGTTCACAGATCCAAACCAGTTTCCATCACAGTTTTATAAAAATTCTCTGTATTTACTAATACTCTCTCCATGCCTTATGTGCCTTGTCAGTGTGTGGGCTGCGGTTTGAAACCTTGTTGTTATGAGTTAAGCTTTAATGACTAAACGGAACAAGTGATCTTAGGGGGTTTTGAGGCAATACTACCAGGGAGCCCTTATAGTTCCACACAGATAAATCAAACTCCCAGCTCAGGCTAACATCACATGGGATATAATGTCACTCCGCACATATACAGTAAACTCAATGCATTGTGTAGATTAACTGAGCAACATTGGGTGTAGTGGGCACAGGGATGATTTATGTAAGAATTTACCAAAGTATTTTCCCAGATGCCCAAAGATTTCAGCTTTTGGATAAGCAGCTGGTTGCCATGAAAACCATGTTACTGACTGATTGATGGGCTCGTGGGGCCCTTGAAACTGAGGACTTGAGTCCTGAGCTATATCCTTATCCTAAAATAGCTTTAGGATGCTCAGTGTAAATAAGCTGCAAACAGACCCTGTGCAAAATGAGCACAATGTGCTTTCTCCACATCTAATGTAACTATGTGTTCCTTCTCATTTCCTCGAGGGAAATGGGCCATAGAAGGGCATTCCTGAGGTATTTACACTGGCAAGACCCCTGGCTTCCCCTGTGGGGTAAATCCCTGGCTAGTGGACCCCGTCTCATTAACTCTCAACAATCAGAATGGGATCTGCATGGTCACATGGGTGCAACGTACTGCTGTTATTAGATGAGATGTTGATTTACCAAATGGGTTTTCTAGCATCAGAAGAAATAGTAAGGCCCTCTCATGCTTTTAAAACTAAGGGGAAAATGGTGACCATGAAACTGGAGAATGAAAACTACTGGCGGTTACTCTTCAGCTTAAACAAAACAACAGTTGTAGTCACACCTTGGCCTTCTAGATAACTAACTTTCACTGTGTTGCACTATGGACATCAGTTTTGATACTGCTGAAAGCAATGGAAAGTTCTTTTTTTTCCCAACTTATTTTTTTTACTTGAATTATGCATCTTATTTAAAGTTCCTAGCTTAAATACCTATCAGTTACAAGTTGATATCAGTCCATTAAAGTTCATCTGTCAATACTGATTTACACCCAGAAAAGCTGGGACTAGAGGTTTGATTTTACAGCGATTTTCAATTTGTCTGCTTATGTATTTGTTTGAAAACTAAGTCTGAATTACTACTTGCTATAAGGATAAGTGAGCTAAATTCTGATATTTATGCATTTTATGTCTATTTTGTATGCAGTGAAATACAATGTAACAGTGATGTACAAAGCTTGGAAAATATAAGATTCTCTTTTCTGGAACTCCTACAGTAACCGGACTTTTTAATGATTCTCTATTTGCTTCTTTCAGGCACACCAGCATGCTCTTCTCTCATACTGATAAGAGAGTGTAAAATGCTTTTTGCATAGGTACTTAGGTAAATTACTGCATTTAACACTACTTTTTGTGTGTAAAACAAAAGTAAAAATCTCCGTTTTCTAATCTTTCAGGTTTCATCTCAAAAAGATGAGCCACTCCCTCTGCTGGGGATATTTTTGCAAACGGCTCCATAAATGAAAAGGATGTTAATTTTTTTTCAGGGAAATGCTAGAAACACTTCTAAAGTCACATAAAACCTCAGCAGTGTTATCACATACCAACATTTCTCAAGAGTATTTAAGTATCTTTATCCTATTTTATACTCTTAAAATATCTACTNAAAAAGAAACAGAAACAATAAAATGTAAAGATTTCTTAGCTGACCGGTTTTAGTATTTTTCTTTTCACATATTTGTAACTTTATTTGCAGTTTGCCAAAGAGAACTGACCATCATCCATCAGAGGGAAATTTTCATTTTATTAGAGCTATACATTAGGTTTAACCTGGACAAGAGCAGCAGGTTTTGTACCTTCTGTTAGCACTCCAAAACCATCTGGAGGGTAATGATTGTCATGAAAAGAAGTTTAGGTCATTCCCAGCTTTTGTTCAGTTACTGGCATTTTGGATGAAGCTCCAGTGGATTCCAAAGAATGTCTCTGATGGGATGCCAGGAAGTGTTCCAATATATATTTATACATATATGGGTTTCTCAGTCAAGCTGAAAATGTTTGAAAACACTTGTATTTTTTTTAAAATAAGTGTTTTTTAAAAGATACAGAAAAAAGAGATACAAGATCAGGTTATCTGTCCACTACATTTCTGTTCTTGTCTACCTACTATGACAACAATTCATCCGCCTATATCAAGCAGGTCTGAAAGAAGGGTACGTGTTTCAGAGACAAGGAAGCTTCGATAAGCTCTCTGAAAACAATTATTCAAGCAGAGAAAAGAGATCCCAATTAAGGCTGCTGGAGACAAAGGAGCAGATCTTGCCCATTATACATTTTGGTTGGTAGCCAAGGTTGCTATCAGGCTGCATATATGGAAGATGGAAGTGCACATATATGACTGAAGACTGGCCACAGCACTGCTGTCATCTTTCCAGGCAAGAGTGGCAAAAGAAATGTAGGTAAGCTGACACTAGATGGTACAGGGAACAAAGTACACAACTCTGTTGGGAATCACATCAGTTAAGCTCTGGTTTTCATGGAACACCTTCCTTTATTTTTTAATTTATATAATTGTCAAAATCAATGAAGTTTATAGAAAAACAGTGGAAAAAAATTGTTCTGAAAAGGTAAAATGGAAGTTGCATCATCCCTATAGTTTTCCCCCAGTTTGTCTGCAGAATTTTAGCTGGATTCAGAACAGCTTGGGTTCAAACACACCCCTAAGTCAATTTATTTTTTCTTTGAATTTTGAAGAATGAAGTGCCCAGCCCAGTATTAGTGTCTTTGTGGTGTTTTTGTTGTTTTAGTGACAACTTGTTCAACAAGACAGAATAAAACCACTAAATGAAGGCTGAATTCTAGCAGCTTTATATTGAAAAGTACTAATTTCATTGAGACTACTTGAATAGAGTGTAGTCTTTAAACACACCTGAATAGGGAAAAAACTTCAATGGTAATTGTACCAAGAACAGACTACATGACTGGCACTTATCTACTTTTAAATTTTTACCAACTTATTTTCCTTCTAACACCCACTGGTAAACAGAAGGAATCCTAATGGTCGTGGTTGTCAGTGGCAAAGATGATCATACATGATTCACTCAATATTACTTACCTATGACTGATTTTGATTTTTTCCAGTGCTCAGGACCTCTTTCTACCGTTCTTTTGTACAATGTACACAAGTAACAAAAGATGGAACATTTGAGAACCACGAAACAAGTTTGTTTCCTAAAAGCTGGAGGATCCAGCACAATTCAGAATTATGTCAGTGGTTTCTAGGAAAAAGGGAAAAGAGATGAGAAAAGTGATTATATACTACTTAGAAAAAAGTGTACATACTGACATCCAACTTCTTAAAAGTAACCAAAAAAAAAAATTGCAAAAACTGAGGTCACTATTAGTAAGTAATTTCAGAGTGAAATTGTGGAACTATGCCACTGTAAAAAAGATTTAACAAATAAACCATGAGATTTTAGGAAAGTTCTTGCAGACGGAATCTTTGAGAAAACTGTAGAAGACCTGAGGAAATCCATAGAAGCCAAGGAATTAACTTCAGCTTTACATAAGACCTTGTATGTTTAAGACTTCATTAAAATTCAAATTACTAAAGGGGAAAAACCAAGCAAAACTATATATTTACTTTTGAGACTGCTATACTTAACCTCTCTAAAGTATCTAATTAGTATGTTTCGGTGCATTAAAAAAACCTTCCTATTTAGACTAAACCCTTTTAATACGACAGAAGCAGTAGCTGAACATAGGGATGTTGTACAACGTACACAGAACATAGGGAAATGGCACTGCGTCATGAAGTCCAACCTCTTGTTGCCATTGGTACCCCATATTTGTTCAGTTTAATGCAAATATCATAAAAAGCTTTAAGTTGTTGCTGTTAAGTTCTATGCTAGGGATGTGTATACCTCTAATTCAAGACCCTTTACTAGTGTTGTGGCGTATAACATGACTCTTTTCCAATATTTCTTGGTGCAATACGGCTGTGTTACTTTTCCCACATCCCCAGATAAAACTGGAGTTGGCAGAAGCATAGCACTGAAGCAAGAGAAAGTATGAAGCCGTTAGGTCCATACGTGAAGTTGGATAAGTACTAAATCAAGCACTAAAAGCTACAAATTTGGTTTCACAGTATTTTACCTTGAGGGAAAGAAGAATCACTATTAATTTATCCATGGTAAAAGGAACATGCTGGTAGCTATATGATGGGCTAAGTTAACGGTTTAATAAATTCAGAAAGCATTGAACGGATAGGTGATAAAGGTAGGGCAATGTGTTTTGCCTGCTGAACATACAGCTGCTACTTTAGCAAATGCAGCGGTCATTCTTGCTTCTCTCCTGTGGCTCTTCCAGGTGTTTCAGTGAGCACAACATCTGGAGGATAGCACACAGTTTTACTCAGGTCATCTATTGTTCTGCGGATTACAGATGAAGTCCAGTCAATTTAACTGTGTGTTTGCTGGAAAAGCAACATTAAAAATTACAAAGCCAGAAGCAGTCAATAGTTTGTCCAGCTAAAACAGAGATTAAATTTAAAGATTTAATAACATACTTCACCTTATAACCTGTGCATCTTCTGTGTGACCACAACCACTGCTACTATCTTTGAGCCTGGGAGATTATTTGGTAGCATGGAATGGCCATTCTGCACAGAACCTGAGCCCAGAGCCTATGCCAGCTCACAGTGGGTCACAATTTTGCCTCCATTATTTTCCATTTTGCCTGTCTTCTCACAGTGGCTTTATAAAATGTATAAGCTGACGTATGGCTGCCTGATACTGTGGTTGTTCTAGCCATGCAAAATGAGGCAAAGATAGTGTAGAAACATGTGGAGTTTGTTCGTAGATTGTAGGAGTATCCTAGAAGTGTGTGTGTATATATATATATAGTACCTACTTTTGACTGAAAGGATTAGTGTCCTAAAGGAAATGTGTTTTCTGTTTAATGTTCTGTGATTTATGTTTCTGTAGCAAAAGAAATGTGATTTCCATTTAAAAGATCTGGATATTAAAACATGTTCATATGATACAATCTCATTTGATCCTCGCAGATCACTGTTCACAAGAGTCTCCCATAAAAAAATCCTCAGATTTCTTATGTACAACTCTTCAAAATGAAAAACTCTCAGAGACAGAATTTTCATTCCCCTTGTATGTTAAACATTGTGCACATGGAAATTCCAACCAGGAATGTTAGTGGATATATTCCATTTACATGTAACTGGTAAATGTTTGCACTGAAATCTTTTCACCTTGGCCAGCTATAAACAATTTTCAATTAATTGTGAGAAGACATATCTGTAACGTTGGAATGCTTAAGCATTATGTACTATATTGCTGTCTCAAAGTAACAATATCTATGAACATAGCATGTGTGTCTATATATGTGTGCGAGTGCATGTATATCACATTCTGCCCCCTAGAAAAGTTTTAGCCTGGTTGCTCAAAGTTTTAAAAATTATTTCCAGTCTGAAAAAAAGATGGAAGCTATAGTTGAAGTTACAAATAAAGGAAAATCAATTTCAAAGTGAGAATATTTAGTTGTCTTTTATCAGAGTTACACTTATATGTAAAACCTCAATTGTTCACATTCTTTTAGCAAATAGAAAAGACTCATAATTTCTGACAGCCCTCAGGTTGTGTGGCATAGAAAAGATGGAAAACCTTCTTTGCACATGTAGACCATTCTATCCTGAAGGATAGGTTTTCTGCAAAATGAACAAGTATCCTCTTGTGCAGTTTTCCATCTCCTCTAGCCCAGCTTTGCAAGCTTCCCACATACCTTTCAGATTATTTTAATCATGAAATTACCTGCAAATAAAGGGAGTTCAGCTTGCAATAGTTTTAAAGGTCTTGTAGTTAAGAGTCTAAATCTCACATGAACGTGACTTTACATACTTAAATGTATTTCTTTCAGACCTGGCCTTGGATATTTAACGTTCACTATGGTTTACATTTTAATAACAAAGTCTTTCGGGGAGTGTGTCCTAAAATGACAGAGTAGGTCAGACACAGAGCTAGAGAGATAACTCAGATGTTCCACCTTATATTGTAGAGTCATAGACACTTCTAATGTACTATTCTTTCAGTAACCCAATGTAGGTAGAACCTCCATGCTTTCTTCTGCTCAGAGAATGAATTATCATGTTTTTGTTGTTAAACTGATGACATATATGATCTACACAATGTATTCCTTCTATAAGTGCCAGTAATTCTTTTTAAGGTCTGTTGCAAAAGCAGGTGCATGTTGTGGTTTTTTTTTTTTCTTTTCATTTTGAAATGTAATAAAGTCAGTTTTTGGCCTCAAGCAATACTAGGATTTAAAATAGGAACTACTTTGAAGCAACATGAAGTTGCACCCAGCCTCCAGGTTATTAAATGTGTTTTCTCTCTCTGGCTTCCTAAATGCACCTCATTGTTTAATGGAATTCTAACTGTAAGATTTAGTTGTAGGCATTTCAGCTGGACTTCCTTTAAAAATAGATAATAATTCACTCACAACTTCAAAACATGCTGAGTGGATTTGGGGACAGGGGAGTAAGGAAAACACTTTTTTTATTTCTAGATCACAAGGAGGAATAAACAAATTAATAGTATTTCAAGAGAAGCAATAATGTGCCTGGTGGGTGGGTCATCTCAGAGATCCGGGCAGGCAGAACTGGGCTTGAGCCTTCATGGGCTTTATTTGAAGCACAGCTTGGTTTGTGCATTTCACCATCAATAATAGCCTGTTCTTTTAAAACATGTTGGTAAATAAACATTCCATTCCAGCAAGCTTGCCTTTCCAGTTGAGGTAGGATATTCTCATAACCAGGATCAATTGATGAACTTCACCACTTTCAAAACTGAGCATCTGGATACAAAAGCAGAACAGCCCTCTGAATTACAGAAACAGAAGTATTACCCAGAACTTGCAATGTTACTGTTCGGTTTGCATGCGTTTAAATCATATTTCCAAGGAGATTTGTAGTGTACCTAGAAAACTCTGAACTCTGTAGTTACACTAAATAAAATCTTTCGCAAAAGCAGTCATACACTATGGAGGTACTAGCTGTAAATTCGCAAGAAAGCCAACTTATATATTTCACATAGATACCATAGATACTGCTATAACAATATCCTCTAGCAAAAAAAGAAAAAAGAGCCAAAGTGTCTAATCCAATTAATAATATTACTATTTTACTTTGATGAGGGGTAAAAACAGCTCAGCTAGGACAGTTGGAGGCACACTGAAGGGACAAGGAGGAGGGAGAGGAAGATGCATAGCCATTCTTTACTTTATATTCATTCCACAGACAGGAGGTTTCAATTTCCAGAGCTGTCAGTTTACCCTTTCTTTTTTTTTTNTTTTTTTTTTTTTTTACTTCTTCTGTATGCAATTAAAAAGACTTAAAAAGGTACATTTCATTGTTTCAATCTTTTCTTTTTAAGAAATGTTTCAGCTTTTTTTCTTCTTGTAGGCTTGCTCCAGAATGCTAATATCTTCTCCCTCAGATACACTCCAACCCCAAGCAAAATCATGTTAGAGCAAGTAATGCTTTCTGAATGAAAGTTTTATTTTCTCACACAGCCAAAATGAGTTATATTGCACCTGCATGAATGATGTTTCCCTTATTTTATAAAACTGGAAGACAGCCAAGTTGTACAACATTTCTGTAGGTGCAGAGTTTTTTCACACGCTTCTTCCCAGCACCATCTGCTTCAATGCTTTGGGTGTTCCCCTCAGGTAGGTCAAAATTTAAAACATGTTAGTACTCAGATTGACCACACCCAGAGATAATACACTTTTTTTTTTTTTTTTTTTTTATAATTGTTTA